>BQNB010017907.1:18204-69146 GCA_026074375.1 Tanacetum coccineum
ACAAATATAGTAAAATAATAACAATACACTGATTATTGATTAATATCAAGTCATCAATACATCATATCAAGTTCGTAAAAAACAACAACCAAAACAAGACATGTTGAGTTCAAAACAAACAAACTAATCAAACCAGAAAATAATCCATACTCAAAATTTAAAGAAAACCAAACAAACTCAAATTTAAAGAACCATCCATCATCCTCACTGCTCCATCTCAAACAACACTGTTTCCCTCTTTCACATGCTCTACAACATGAAAAAAATAGGTTGTGTTATATATCAATACAATAATTTAAAGTATAAGTGAATAAATTAAGAAAAGATAAATAACTGTTTAATAGTATAGATATAGTTACCTTCTTCAATCTTTTGTATCTCATCCCAATTTTCTGCAACATCTAACCCCATAGAATTTTCACAAAACCAATCTTGGGTGCAGATTAGACTTTCAACAACAGGATGAGTTAGAGAACTCCTAAACGCATCTAGCACCCTTCCACCGGTGCTAAACACATATTCGGAAGCCACCGTTGAGATGGGAATTGCCAGAACATCTCTAACAAGCAAGGAAAGCACAGGAAACCTTGGGTTGTTAACCTTCCACCAATTCAGTATATCAAACTTATCTGACTCATCTTCGACATCCTCATTCAGATACCTATCTAACTCAGACTTACAATCATGCATTCCGCTTTCAGACTTTCTTCGTGATTTGTGTGCGTAATTTTGGCTATGATAGAATCACATTCAAAGATTAAAGCTGGAATTAGCAAATCTCTCTCATTCCAAATATTTGATTGAAGGTTTCTATGTAATAAAAGTATAATTTATATAAATAGATTAAACGCCCCTTTAGTTCCGGTATTCGAGTGGAAACCAAATAGGAAATTTTGAACCTAAAGCCGAACCATAAAACCGTATATTATTTCGGGTGCACCCAAAAATCCGAACCAAACCCAAATAAGCCAAACCCATTTCACCCGATGTCATTTGGATTGGTCAGTTTTTCGGGTCAAGCCGTTTAATGAACACCCCTAGAGAGATTATCTTTTGCTGTAAAATAACATTTGTGTGTGAGATATATGAAATGTTTTGTGTGGATTTATATGGTGGACACGGTTACACATTTTTAATAACCATTATCGATAGTAATGATTTTTAGCGGTTACACTTTTTAATAACTATTGGAGGACATTATAATGATAAATTAAATGGGCTGTTACAATGTTATAGTCAGAGCCGTCTCATTGATTTCAGTGGCCCCGTGCCATTATAAAAAAGAAAGGCCTTTAAACGCACACACAAAATACACATGTATCAATAGTGCATAAACTAATTAAACTCCAGCTTCATATTGTTTATATATATAATAGAAGCGCATGAAATTTGGAGGCCCTCGTCTAGTGGTGGCCTTGTGCGATAGCACCTCTCGCACTCCCCTAAAGACGACCTTAGTTATAATGGTATTGATGACTGAATTTATTATTTAACATTGTGTATCCCAATTTCCTAAATTAGATTCAACATTCAACATTCCTACATTTTCAAGAAAGGGTGCTAAACTCTTTATAATGTAGTCGGGGTTGGTGCGATGTACGAATCTTGTTCTATAAAGATCAATCTTGGTGTCGAAAATTTTTCGCTTGTTTTAACCCAAGTATATAGCATTGTAACTCTAAAATAAATAACATTGATCATTAGAATTGTAACTTCATCATAAATAGCATTGATTATGTAACTTCATCATAAATAACATTTATTATAAGAGTTGTAACTCCATCATAAATAACATTTATCATAAGAGGCTTTTGATTTTTTTATAACTGAAATTATAAAGACATTTACACATAATTAAATGTCGATGGTTACAAAACTTAGCATTAATTATAACCATTAACCACAATTTAAACCAAAAATAACTAATTTACAGAAATAGGAAACAAAAGAAAACCATTGGGCATAGCTCGTATTCAAGTGCCAAACAAAGAGCAAAAGATAATCTCTCATTTTTTACATTTGAAACCCACCAATGTACCAAAAAGATATGATTTTTAAAATGACTATCGTGGCTAAGTTTTCTTGTGCTAGCTTTTTAAAATAACGATGCCAAGTTTTCAGTTTTCAAAAGTAGATGTGAAAAGTAAATTTACCTTTTAACATTATATTGTAAATCTAAAAAATAAACACCCTAAAATCACTTACAACGAAAACCACTTCAAACCAAAATTCAAACCAGAATCAGTTCATAAAAACATATACAAATTTACAAAGCAAACTACTCAAAGAATTTACTAAATCACTACAATTTATACAAAAAAACTAAAAATCAAAATTTTAAAAACGGCAAGGCATCTAAAATAACAAATTTTTTGGTAACAGCTGCTGCTGCAAATACATCGACAACAACTTTCTGATTTAAAAAAGAAAACAAACACTCCGACGATACAACGGCTACCGAAGCGGCTTTCTGGCGAGACAACGGCGGCGGTGGCAATGGCTGTAACAAAAAAAAAATAATAAGTCAGATCTACTAATAAAAATTATAAGTCTACATAAACAACCCTTAAAACTTGATTATGTAATAAATTTTATTGCAAATACCAACAACATTGTAACAAAAATTACATAATGAATTTGGTAACAAATATTAACTTTTAAAATAAAACATATAAATTATACCAGCTTTTTCGGCGACAAAAAGGCGGCGAAAGATTATCCGGTGACTCGGGCGCAGCGGCGACAGCTTCTCTAAAAAATTAAAACATTAAATATATTATCAACAACCTAGATAGATCTACAAACAATATATGTAAATCTATAAAAAAAATACTTTGAAAGTGTTGCGTGTAACATTGGGTGGTGGGTGGTGACGTCCGGGGTGGTGGCGTCCGGCGTGGTGATGACGTCCGGCGTGGTGGTGACGTCCGGTGGTAGGGCCGGCGTGATGAGGTGTGAAATGAGGTGTAGTTATATTTATAGTGATAAAATGTAACAACTTTTTTAATGGTTTTAAAAAGGGCGTTATATTATTTGGCAGAATTTTATTGCTTGCATAAAAAGATTGTACATTATGTTTTCCTATGGTTGTACAATGTGTATATATCATTGTACATTTATGTAATGGGGATGTTTTAACAGATTATTAATTATATTTGTATGTATTAATTGTGAAGTTTTAATTATGTTTGTATGAGTTGTACCCTATGCTTATTAGTGTGTAAGTTGAAAATTCAATATTTCAAGATTCCATGCATTAAATTTTTTAACATTTCCTAAATAAGTAGGTTTTTAACTTTCAAGGGAATCCCTTTTCTCCTTTATAAGGAGTATAGATGTATTAATTCTTTTTTCTATACTTGTATTCCAGGCATTTACAAACTTTATACAGATATTTATGTTGTTGAATCTGATTTAATAAGTGTGTTTCACTTCTAACTATAATAAATAATACTTGGTGGATGATTTATTATTGACTTGTGTGTCGCGTTTCATACATGAAAACAAAGGTCTCGAGCTTTTGAAAATTTCGATAGCAAAGGCTGGATATAGTGGAAAGGTAATTTCTTGAAACTCTGCATCCATAAGAACTTATATGTTGCTTACAAATATATATTCCTGGCTCATTGCATTAAACTTCTTTTTAATTGCCACTCTAGTATATTAGGAACATGTACAGTCTTCTCCCATCATAATGTTAATAGACAAAGCCTAGTTATGAAATTTACTCATGGTTGTCTATGTAACTTAATTTTTTCTTATTCTTTGCGTTTCAACTGCTCATTAATCCTAACATAATTTTTTTTTCTATATGATACAGAGATGGAAAATTCAAGCAGAGGCAAATGATGTGGAGAAGCTTATGAGTACCAAGATTGTACCTTCACAACATGTTTCAGGTATATAATAAATAGATTTTTTATACCTTTATCACATAATTTAATGACAAAACATACTAACAAACTAATGGTAGTAATACTTTAGAATCCCGACTACAGATAAGGCATTAACCATTTTAACAACCCACCAAATTACTTTAGAACCCCGACTACACATAAGACCTTAACCAGTTATTACAACTTAAGGTAATGCACATCCTAATGGTGCTAATGTATGATTTTTTAAAGGTTGTGTTTTTTGGTAATAAGGTATCAGAGGATAAAGATACTTCAACGATGGAAGCTGCTAAAGGGTGTTATGCTTTCCTTCACTTTGGTTCATCAATAATGACAATGCCTATTGTTCTACTTGTCAGGTAAAAAATTTCATGTATGCTAACTTTTTCATGTCATACTTTTAGTAGGAGAAATATAAAGAGATATATAGAGTTGACACTAGTACAAATCTGAGATTTGGTCATACATGGGCAAAATGGAACGACCACATATTCACATATTTATGTGGCTAAAGGTACCAAAATAGACAACATTTACTAATTAGCCACACATGAAATTTTGATCATGGAAGCGCTTGTTTTTGTTCAAGTCACAAGCCTGACTCTACCCTTATTTAACAGATAAAGGGGAGGGTTCCCCTACACTTGAGTTCAAGTGCGGGAGATAGTAACGGTACATACCATCATAGTGAGAAGGAGCCATACGTTGAGAAATTTGTTGTTGAAGAATAGACTTTAAATGGTGTGCTTCTAGAATTATACCTCTCTCTACTTTATTTGTCCTATCAAATAAACTAAGTTCTTCTCCTAGAGGAAAAACTTCCTTAGATTCTAATCCCCAATCATCATTAAACATCTCCCAATTTGAAATATCAACACCTAGGGATACACTTTTTCCTAATAAACCCGATTTAAATCCATAATGTCTCTTAGGGTCATCTATACATGGATTATAATAACTATACACATCCTTAGGATGGGAATTTACCACGTGAGGTGAAGGCGGTGCTTGAGTTGTTAAATAATCTACTACCTTCATCCTAGAACTATTCGGACTATATGGTTTGATGGGTGGTTCGGGGCCTATTACGTCTCCTAGACTTACATCTAAGGATGGACTATGGAGTAAAGGTTGAGGCTCCGGTCCATCAAAACTAGGAACTTCCCTAGAACTAAAAGGAGTGTCGTAATTACAATTCAAGCCTACTTCCGCTAGTTTTGTTTCGTTTAAAGGTTCTACCTCTATCGGGGTTTCTAAAGTCTTTTCTACTTCTTTCGGGTAAGTCACGGGCGGTGTGTATTCCTTAAATGATGGTAGGGTTTGTGTGGTACTCTCAGGGCTTGTAACTCCTACCTCATTATCCATCATACTTAGGCTATCTACATGTTCATCATAATCTAACCATGCCATGCACCTAGGTACTTGTACCCTAACTATATCATCCCCAACTATTTGAGCATTTGGATTTGCTATTGTTTCATCAGAAATAACGCTTGTTGGGTTGCTACATTTTGTTAGGAATAATTGTAATACTTAGTTTCTACTAGTAGGTATGTAGTTCCTACTGGTAGAGTAGTAGTTCCTGCTGACAGGTATGTAGTTCCTGCCGGTAAGGTTATTATAGTTAGTCCTGGTAGGCTAAGTCTAGTTCCTACTGGTAGAGTACTTAGTCTTGGTAGAGTCAAAGAGTTATTTCAGGATAAGGTTTTAGTTAGTTAGAGATGAGGATATGCATGAGCTAAATTAGGAAGAGTCATGCATATTATTCTCACGCGTTTTTAGTAGATGCCGTTTAGGGTTTCACCACTATAAAAAGAACCCACGGCTTAGGGAAATAAAGAGATCCAGAAAACACAATTCTCCTTGTTCGTTAATAGAAATCCATAGAAGGATCTTTTAGTTTTTATTAGTCCTGTTCTTCTTATTAGTTGTGTCTATATTCCGCGTAGACATTAGCTTTTCTAAGCAAGAGTCTCTCTTGTGTTTAGCTTGTGATTACATAGGCTATTCACCATCCTTAACAGGCAGTAAAGATCTCTCTAGAGTAGGATCTAACAAGTGGTATCAGAGCTTGTTGAGAGTCTCTCATAAGAAGAATATTCCTAGATCTAAGATCCTTATAAAACTCGCAACCAAACACCTCTCTACACCTTTAAAATGGCAGGATCTGACAATGAAAGCGATGATGCTAGTGTTCATAGTGAAGCCACCATTGCTCAACAACAACAAAACATTCAACCTCAAATCATTACCACTGTCTCAAACAACAATGCAAAGTTTCCTTATTTGAAGAAGGATGAGTATGAGGTCTGGGCTATGAAGATGGAATACTGGATCACAAACAATGATATGAATATCTGGAAGGTGATTCAAAATGGCAACAGCTTGAAAAGGACTGGAAGAGATCGTGATGGAAGGGTCATTATTCTTCCCCCAACGACTGCAGATGAACACATTGCTGTTCAGAGGGAATCAAAGGCAAGAACTACCTTGCTTCAGTCTATTCCTGATGATCATGTGGCTGATTTCCATTATATGGATGATGCAAGGGATATATGGAATGCAGTCAAAGCTAGGTTTGGTGGAAATGCCGAATCCAAGAAGATGAGAAAGTCTATGCTGAAGCAAGAATTTTCAGAGTTCAGAATTAGTGAAGCAGAGGGATTGCACAAAGGGTATGACAGGATGCAGAAGATTCTAAGTCAGCTTAACCAACTCAAGGCCAAGCCAGAGGATGAAGATATTAATCTCAAGTTTCTAAGAGCTTTGCCTTCATCATGGTCTCAGGTAGCTTTAACCTTGAAAACCAAAGGTGGACTTGAACTTCTTTCTTTTGATGATTTGTACTACAAGTTAAAGACTCTTGAGGTAGATATCAAAGGATACTCTACTTTTTCCTCAAGCCAATCTGCAGGTCCAAGCCATTCTGCATTTGTTAGTACCACCAGTGCTAGCAAAAAGATGTCATATGCAGATAGTCCAAGCTATTCTTCATCTACCTACACTGCTCCATCAAACTCTAAGACTGGGTCTCACAGATCTGGTAATGTAATTGAAGATGTTCTTCAATCTTTTGTTGCTGATACTGAGCCAGAACAACAACTGGCTTATGAAGATTTTGAACAGATAGAAAAAATGGATCTGGAGGAGATGGACTTGAAATGGCAAATGGCTATGCTTTCTGTTAGAGTACACAAGTTTGAGCAGAAAGCTGGAAGGAAGATTGATTTTGATAAGAAGGAATCTGCTAGGTTCAACAAGAAGAAGGTCAGATGTTACAAGTGTCTTCAAAGAGGCCACTTTGCCAGAGAATGCAGGGCAAAGGGAGGAAATGACAAGCAGAGATATTCCTCATTCAAGATTCAGGAGATTGGAAAGAAGGAAGAAGATTCCAAAGCCTTGATCACTGTTGATACATTGGTTGATTGGACAGAGCATGATGGTCAGAGTGATGGAGTTATTGCTCCTAAAGAGTTTGGTATGATTGCTGGTTGTGATACTGAGGATGCAATTGAAGAAGGTGCTGCCAAGATATACAACTTGATCACTGGAGCTGATACAAAGGAAGCCAGTACTGCAGGTGATGCTGGAGAATTTGCTCTCATGGGTGTCACTTCTGAGGTACATAACTGCCCTTTTGGTTGTGATAATAAGTATAATGAACTTCAAAAGCAGCATAATGAACTTAATGAACAAAATAGTGAATATTTTATACAAGTTCAAGCTTATAAGAACTCACTTAAAACTTTGGAAAAACAAAAGAGAGTTCTTCAGAAAAATCAGTTGACACTTGAAGACAAGATTAGGGTGTTGTCTATTGAACTAGAAAATACAACTAATCTGCTAAAACATTCTGAAAGAATAAATGCTATTGCTGAGACTGCTAAGAAAGAATTACAGACAAAACTTGATAATCACTTAGTACAAATTGAAAAGTGGAGAACCTCTTCCAAAAACTTGTTCAGATTAATTGATAGTTCCATGTCTGTTAGAACAAAAGTGGGTTTGGGATTTAATAACTATATAGAGGAACATGAGTTAGGATGGGATGACTCTGCATTTAGTGTATTTACTACTAACTCTGAAGAAGTGGAAGGTAGACCTCTTTTCAATAGGTTTGCCAAAGCTGATAGTATGAAAGTTGTGCCTCCACCTCTTTCTGGAGACTACACTCCTCTATCAGATCACATTGACTTGGATGAATCACAAATGTCTTATGGTACAAAGTCCTCAACCTCTGGTGACTCTAATTCTGTGTCTAATGACTTTGTCTCTTGTGATAACAGTGACAAGTCTTCAGAGGTCAACACAAATGACTTTGCCTTCAGTTGATTTTAGTGTCAATATTTTAGAGCCCAAGTCAATGATTAAACTCTTGTGCATCAACTTCCAGTTATCACATCTGAGAATGAAGTGAGAATGAAGCTTGAGATTGAGTCCAAGTGTGTGTTGGGACCACCTATCCAAGAAAACCCCATTATTTTCGGATTTACTTAGTTTCTCTTGTAATAGTTCTGTAAGAATGAAAACACTTGCTAGACCTCTTGTAATAAGACAGGTTATTTTAATAAAAGGCATGGTTAATTTTAGGGAAAACTGCTTCATCTGTTCTTAGTTATGTATTGTATGTGGTAGTAGTATCATCTTATTAGGATTGTGATTTTTTGAGAAACAAATGGCTAATAAGACTGTTGGTAATGGGATGGGACCTGTACATAGTAGGAATAATGTTAATCATCAAAATCAGTTTGTTCAACAAGCTGTACTGCATAGGACTGGCAAAGTATTTATTCCTACTGCTAGACCAAACCAGGTTCCTGCTGGTAGGCCAAAACCAGTTTCTACTGGTAGGCCAAAATTAGTTCTTGCCCTGGCACACATGCTCCCACCAGTTTTACTGGTATAAACAAAAATAGGCCTCCTCCAGTTCTTGTGGTAAGAGAAATTTTCTTTGTTTACTTTGTTGTGGCACAAAGTACTGCTAGACCGATGGCCCATTTGCCTACACCTACGAGTTCTTATTTTCAGACTTCCACACCATTTGGACCTCATGTTTATTACAATCAAATGCAATATGGTAGGCTGAGATAGGCAACTGATGTTAAGCCCTCAGCAGGTTGTTCTTGGAAAACACATAGAAAAGGTTTATACTGGGTACCCAAGAACCAATAGTGGATCTTCATCATACATCTTCTATGGACAACCTCTTTTTTGATCCACAGGCAGACCCAGTCTTAAATGACTTGGGTCCCCTTAGATACTAACTTTTCCATGTATGTATATTGGAGGAAATTCTTTATACTGGGTACTGAAGATGAGGATCTTTGATTAGTGGTTGTTCTAGAAGTATGACTGAGGTAACTTGAAAGACTGGATGACTTTCACAGAATTTCAAGGGGAAAGTGACTTTTGGTGTGGTGAAGGTAGGATTACTGGCAAAGGGACAATCAGAACTCCCACACTGGATTTTGAAAATGTCTACTATGTGAAGGAACTGCAACAATTTAACTTGTTCTCCATCTCTTAGATTTGTGACAAGAAGAATAGAGTTCTATTCACTGACACTGATTGTCTTGTGTTATCCAAGGACTTTATGCTTCTAGATGAAAGTATGGTGCTACTTAGGGTTCCAAGGAAACATAATCTTTACACCATTAACTTGAATAATCTCAGTCCCAAGGGAAATTTGGCTTGTTTGGTGGCAAAAGCCTCAGTTGATGAATCTGTGCAATGGCATAGGAGGATGGGTCATGTTAACTATAAAAACATGAACAGGTTGGTAAAGGGTAACTTAGTTTAGTGGGACTACCCCTAAACTTTCAAGAAGACCATTACCTGTGTTCATGTTGTAAAGGCAAGCAACACAAAGCCTCTTATAAGGTCATTACTGCTGTGAGCTCCATTTCTAAACCTTTGCAATTACTTCATATGGACCTCTTTGGTCCTACATCAATTAGAAGCATTGACCACAAATATTACTGCCTTGTGTTCACTGATGACTATAGCAGGTTTTGTTGGGTTTTCTTTTTAGAACATAAGGATGAGACATATCCTATCCTTAAGACTTTGTTAATCATGGTGTGAATACCCGTTGAAACAAAAAAGGTTAAAAGCCTAAAGGTGTGATATGGTACAGAGTTTAATAAATGCTCAAATTATTAAACTCCTTTTTAAACTTGTTCATATATATACCTTTACATGCACTCCTTATATGATTTGACAAAAAGGGGAGGGTGCATGGTTAAGGGAAGTTTTCATTACATTAGCTTCAGGGGAAGCTTGTGCTTATTGGTTTTGTCATTATCAACTAGGGGAAGATTGTTGGGAATTATACTTTGAGTTGATTATGACAAAACATATTAGAGGTAGAGGACCTACAAGACAAAGTTGGAATAACATTAATGCTGATTGAAGATTAGTCAAACAGTGTTTAATGCTCAGCTAAAAGATAAAGATCAACATTAATGCTGATTGAAGATTAGTGAAACAGTGTTTAATGCTCAGCTAAAAGATAAAGATCAACATTAATGCTGATTAAAGATTAGTCAAATAGTATTTAATGCTGATTTATAGTTTTCTAATTTTATTTTGATCTTATCTTGTCATTTGTAAACTAACCCCTCTAGTATATAAATGAGGGGAGGCGTCTTCTAGTATTGGAATCGATTGATATGATAGTCTCTCCTATGAGAGTCTAAACAAATAGAAAGGTTGTCTGTAGTGGATGTAGTAGGAGTTAGTAGTTAGTTCCTTTATTAATGTTTAATAAAGAAAACCTTATTAGTAACATGATTGTGTTCTTTATATTTCGCTGCGTGTTACAATCATTGTTATCATACCCTAGATGAGTCCTAATAACGATCTATGAAGTCATTATAGGATTTCACAACGTTCAAGTTAATAAATAAATATAGACCCAAACTTTTCAGTTGTCACGTTAATACAAAAATAACTACTGAGATGCTATAATATCTAAGCATTTTTTTTAAATTGATCAAATTACTAATAAAAGAAAGAAATATACTTTTCACATAGTAGTTTAAACCTAGTACACATTATCAGAGCCTAACAACATTCCAAACCGAACATATTCTCAAAACGGAAACACTAGTAAATATACTTTCATTTTTCAAACAGGCAAACAAAAAATAGCCTATAGCACTCATGATCGTATCCGGGAAAAAAGGGCACGGTTTTACCAAAACGATGGGACACGACCAACAAACACAAACACGTATCCACAAACTCCTTGTCACTTTGCTTTAAAAGATAATGTAAAGAAAAACTTCAAACATCGTCAGCCAAGTAAAAAACTGGTTTTACAGTTCTTATAATAATATATCAGAATTTAAAGGACGCTACAAAGCATTTATAACCACTTATTATTCAACCATAGAAGATTGTTCTATACGTATATATAAACCTGACCATGATATATTTTTTAAAAATGACAAAAAAGCACTAACCTTTAGCTTCAATGCAACTTGATCTCACAGGAATAACCAATATATCGATTTCTTCCATCCTCCTCACGCCAACCTCAGCAAAGTTTTTTTCTTGATAGCATATAATACCAAACTAGCTACAAAAATCAAGCAACAAATAATTTATGGACATATAATCCCAGATAAAATTCTTAGGTTATAAACACCCATTAATCATTGCCACACACAAAAAAACAATTGTAGTGCAAAAAAAAACTACTCCATAGTGCGGATATTCGTACAAAAAAAATACAGGCACAAATCTACAAATTCCTTAAAGAGACATAGACCACAGACTATACATAGGACATGAATCTAAATCTAAAATAAATGCAGCAGCCAACTGACATATACCTTACGACACTCATGTTCACACCAACATGAAAATGGATGTGGTTTTAAAAAAAACAAAGTCGTAGGGCCATCATTCGTATAAAATACACCTATCGTGCATACATTTTTTAAAGACATACGAACAACCAAAACAAAAAAAAGTTTACATCACTCACCACCACACCTAGAAAAAATCGGTTGTGATTTTACCAAAACAACACCACGCAGTTGACTAATACGGAAAAAACATGCACGTGTTCATAGATTTCTTGTCACTTTTAGTTTTCACGTGGCATATTTCTAGGCCAATGATATGTGTTTAATCACATATCATTTTTCCTTATTAAAATGAGCTTAAAAGACCAAAAATACATAAAAAATGCATTGTATATGTGTGTTTTATGATTTGTACTGTGCAGGTAACGGATATATCTAAAATGGAAAAAAAAGCAAAACGGACAAATCCGAGCACGAGATTGGAAGAGTGCAAGAAATCGAAGCCGAAGACGTATACATCTTTAAATGGACCAACTCGTACCCATTTAAGGGCCGGGTCGTACCCATTACAGATTTTTAACAATTAACTTCAGAAGGCCTTATAAATAATTACCAATATCTTAATCCTATTCCTTAATATACAAGTCCATCAGGCCCAAGTATAAGTTAGAAAAATTCCCAGTCCTAAACCCCATCCCTGGCTCGAAAGTCAATGTGTATAACAACACAGGGTCAACTTATGATGCTCTTCCCTCCCTCCTAAATTTTCACAGAAAACGTTATTAACACACAGGGTAAATCAATCCAACCACATGCAAGCCCCTCAAGTATTTCTAGAAGTATTTCTAGAAGGTTTAAGCTGACACGTCTGACACTACCTTGCCAGGTTGGCGATCCTAAGCAATATCATTGGATAAAGAGGCGTGGAAGTGATCTAACGGTGGATTGAAGGGTTGTTAGTGATCAAGGGTTATAAATAAAGCTCAAGGACGCTCCTCCTTCTGGGATCCTTCCTACTTTGGCTATTAAAAGAGGTTGTCATCAAATAGTACGAGATATCTAGCTTAGTGTAGCTTTTTAATAGCTTATTAGTGTAATTTTTAGCTTATTGCATTTTTCTTATTGTAATCTTATTTTAAACAGCTTGTAATCTCTTTTGATATTAATAAAATTCCAAGTTTCATTTAAATTGTGCTTTAAATTCTGTTTTACTCTTAAGAAATCATGGTTTAAATTTGTTTAGATATAAGCTAATAAGTTCATTAAGCTCTCTATAACTCTTAAGCTAGTTCTTATTCAGTTTAGCTTTCTAAAAGCCAAACTGAATAAGCTGTTCACCTTAAATCCACTCAAAAAAAGTCACAATTAGCTTTTGGATGATAAGCCAGAAATGGGTGGGCTTATGGACTTTACCAGCTTGTTTTCAACAAGCTGGAGCTTGTATATAAGCTCCTTTGAGCAAATTATATCCCAGTTAAGCTGGGATCAAGGTACACATTTTCTTTTACTCTCTCTTTTAGCTTAAGTACTATTTAGCTTATCAATCTGCTTATTTGTGCTTAATCTGTGCTTATTATTGCTGATATATGCTTATTCTGTCTAAAGTTAGCTTAATATGTCTAGTGTTTAGTTTAAAATAGTTTAGTTTAAGTTTTAATAGAAACTGTCCAGTTATTAGTTAAAATAGCTTTTCAGTTTAGCTTATTAACTAGTACTTATTTCTGAAAGGTTAATTCTTATTTGTCCTTTATTTTCATAGTTCTCAATCTATTTTGGCAATTCAAGGCTTATTAGGATCTATTTTAGCTTTAAAGTTAGTTTCATGAATTTAAAGGGGTATTTGAGACAAGCAGATTAAGATAGCAAATCTGTGTTCAGCTTGTTGCTAAGGTTCAAACTAGTTTGCATAAGCTCAAATTAGTCCTAATTAGTAGTTTTCATAAGCTCAAAATAGGATTTGATAAGTTTTCTAGTTTCTTTTATCAATACTTCAAGTCTGCTAGTTTTTTTTGGTATCTTAAAGTTCTTATTAGTTGAATAGTTTGAAAATTTGTTTGAGGTATGGTTTTAGTGATAAAAATGGGTTTCATATGCATCAATGCAAACTTGTTTTGAGTCATTTGTTGTTTTGGATCAAAAACAGTTAAGAAGGGTGGTAATTGGTTTAAGCAAAATAGTCAAATATGCAGATCAAATAAGGCCTTATTTTAGCTTATTTTTTATTAATTTTTATTAAACTTAGCTTATTGTAGTAATAGCTCAATCTGTTTTAAGTTTTTAAGAGGTCATTAGAAGTTTTTAAGTCTTAATTTTAAGCTTAAAAGTGTCATTTCATTTCAAAAAGCCAAAAAGAAACTAGTATAGTTTGTCACTGTCATCTACCCTTTTCTAGCTTATTTCCTTAAATGTTGTGTTTGAATTTAGCTTATTTGAGTTTATTGAGTTTAGTGCTTAATCTGTTTTTGGTTTACAGCTTATTCTTAGTGCTTAATTGTCCTAAAATCTAGCTTAAAAAGTAGAAAAATGTCCTTTAAGTCCTGTTTTTATGCCAACTGTCTTAGTGTTTTTAGATGCTTATCAGCTTATTTGGTTTGCTTAGATCTAGTCATTAGTGCTTATTAGGTCCTAGTCTTAATCTGTTTTCATATTCCAGCTTATTCTATTTGCTTATTTGTCCTAAAGCCTAGCTTAAAATAGTGGTTAATGTCATTTAAAGAGTCCTTAGAGTCTGTTGTTTTAAAGTCTTTTGGTTCCTTTTCAGCTTATTAAATTTGCTTATTTCCTCCTAGTAGAGCTTATTAGGTTTAGATTAGGATCTGTTTTCGGTTTTTTTTAAGTATTTTAATTGCTTATTGAGTCCTAGAAGTCCATACAAATTTTAGCTTAATGTCATTTAGTCTTAATCCCTACTGTCATATTGATTAGCTTTTTCCTAACTTATAAATAAGTTCTGGCTTAAGTCTCTTTATTAAAGTTCCTTACTTTTACTTGTTCTTTAGCTTTTTCAAAAAGAAAATAAAAATAATAATGTTTTACCAAAAAGGAAGTCACAGGGTTCAAACCTGTGACCTCTCCCTTAACACACCAACACCTCAACCAACGCGCCCTTGGGACTTTTCTGTCATAAGGGTGGGTTTGATTTCTTTTATTAACACTTTTAGTTTGAGCTTATTTAGCTTATTTGATTTTTCATGGCTTAATTGTTTATGCTTATTTGAACTTTTTCATTTGTAAACCTTTTTTTTAGCTTAAAGTGTTTTTTGTAATTTTCTTAAAATTTTAGGATTAAGTTTAGTACTTTTAATTCAATTTTTAGTATTATTTAGTTTTAAAAATAGTTTTAATTAGATTAAAAAGTCTAAAAGATATATTTTCTGTCTTTTAAAAATTATTTTAAGTCATTTTAAGTTTTAGAGTTTATTTTGATAATTTTTAGTCCGTTAGTCGTTAATTAATCGTTAAGTGTTTAACTAGAATTTAATTGTGCCTTTAATTCTAGTTTAGCGTGTCTTTTATGTGCTTTCCCTTTGCGTTTAACCCAAAAATCCAAAATATTGAATATTCAAGAACGCGATCACGAACCCGGAACAGGTTTTCAATTCACACTTCGTCGGGATTACGACATCGGGAGAGATTAAAATATGTTTGTCCCTCAAAGAATTTTTATTATCAAACGGGATACTCTCATATTCTATTACCTTATTTTGGGCATTTTAGGATATATCTATTATATATAGACTATACTATTCAAAATCAAAGTTTTTGGCGTTTGCTTGCTTGGGGAGACGTTGTACGATTTTTATCGTTGTGTTTTCGAGTTAGTGCCTTGAAGATCCTTTATTCAGAAACTTTATTTTTCTACTTATTAAAAAATTTAAAAATCCAAAAAAATATTTTACACTTCTACTTTTTTTTTTCTTTTTATCTTTATTATATATACATATAAAAAATCTAAAAAATTCTTCTTTATCTTCTGGAAACATTTAATTATTTTTCTCTCATCCTCTTAGATTATTTAATTCTTCACCATGTCTTCTTTTTGTGATGATTTAGAGTGTAGTATGCCTATTGATACTCCGCCCTCGCCCTACCTAGTTGTTTTGGGAGATGAAAATATCGACTTACTCTTGAGAGATGATTTAGATACCCTCTTAACGGAGGATAGGGAAATTGACTTCAATCCTATTAGGGATATAGAAGAACTAGAATAGTTACTAACCGATGACCCAGTCCCAGTCCCAAGGGTGTTTGATGAACCTTTAGGTAATTCTGATTCGGTGCCTAGATCTTATGATGTGACTTTCTCAAACCCTCTCTTCAACTTTAATGATGATTATACCTTATGTTTTGATAATCCGCTTTTGATGAGGAGCTTGAGGACATTAGTAGTCTCGGACTCCCCCTGAGTCGACTTCTAGATTGTAAAGTCTTCCTTGCTAGTCACCCACTCCCGGCTTACTAAGCATTGAAGCTTAAGGGAGGTGGACAGATTGATCCGTTTTCTTTCCCTGACACGTGTCTGGTGAAGAAGAGACGAGCGGTGATTGGAGAACCCCTTCTTTAGTTCTCATCATATGGCATTTACCCCGTCCTACTACTATACTCACCGAAGGCGTGATGTATCGCTGTAGTACCATCCTCGCCACACAAGGGTGATGGATTTGACCTGGAAATGTTTGAAAGTAATAACACTAGAGTCATGCTAGAGACTCGAACAAAAATTAAGCGCTTCTCGGGAGGCAACCCGTGTTATCCTTAATATTAAATAAGTAGCTTTCTACATTAGGTTTCTTTTGTAGTAGTTTAATCTTAGTAATGAATAAGTGTGAGGGTGTGCTTCTATCCTTGTTGTGTTTCGTGGTTATTTGTTTTTGCTTACAGGATTCTCTTTGATCGTGAAGACCTGCGTGCTTGTTTTCAATCCTTCAATCACTCGGTCTCCGGTCGATCTTCATATTTATATCCTGAGAATCCTCAATCTTGATCATATTTTATTTATATATATATATTTATAGTTATTTATATATATATATATATATATATATTATATTTTACGTATGTATAATATATAGTTTAGATATTTATATTATTTGTTTCCCCTTTCACACTTGGAATTTTTTGCATTTGCCTTTTTCGTTCCTAAGTATGGGGGTAAAACCCGTACTTTTTGAACATTAAGGCAATGTTACGAATTCTATAAGTTTGTGGGGAGGTTTTCTGTGTATGATAACACCTGTTGCCTGTTCTGTGTCCCTCTCACCTCCGTTTTGACCTATATTTTGTCTTTTATATTTATATTTATAAAAATCCTTTAGATATTGTTTGATAATGGATAAGTAGGCCCGTAGAATATGGTTGCTTTTGACTGACCGAGAGTTTTAAACTCTAGCCTTTCCCCTTAGCTTTCGAGACTAAGCGTTTGCTAAACTTTAAAATTTTGCAAAGAACGAAAAATAATAGAGTTAATATAAGTTAGATGCTAAGCGTGGAGTAGTTGGATCTCTTTAGAGCTCTATAGAGGTTAATTGTTGGCTTTTTGCTGCCCTACCCAGCTTAATAAAGTTACATAATTGTTAAAATAAGCTACTTTGGTGTTGTGCGATTCTTAGTTTTGATTCCCTTGTAGAGATTCGTTTGGTGAAAGTAAGTGTACTACATCGTGGTTCTGTTAGTGTTGTGGGGAAATAGGCTACTGGGTCTTGTCGGTTAGGACGCCCGATATGTCGGTAGTTAAAAGATCACATGACTTGAAATTTGGCTATAATAATAATAATGTAATAAACTAAAGCCGAAATAAGACCACTGGACCATGGTCGGCTCGCATACCGACGTGGCAGTCGTTTAAAGGGTGGAGGTAATAATAATAATAAGAACTGTAGGCTAATAAAAGATTATTGGACCATGGTCGGCTCGCATACTAATGTGGCAGTTTTCAAAAGAAGGCCCATATTAAGAATAATAAATCCGAGACTGATAAAAAGTTTACTGGACCATAGTCGGCTCGCATACCGATGTGGTAGTTTTAAAAAAGGTCGAGGATCTCCTGGTCGAAATAAGACTCCTGGACCATGGTCGGCTCCCATACCGATGTGGCAGTTGTTTAAAGGACCGGGGGATAATAATGTTGTAATAATAATATTAATAATAAAGCCAAATTTTGACTCCGGGGTTATCTAAATAAAGCCTCCGTCTCTGGACTCGTAGTTGAGTTGTTTCGGATGAAATAAAAAGGATACCCCCTAAATCATGCGAAATTAGAATCTTAATGTGGACCTTATTCTCACCATATCGTCTCTTTAGGAAAGGATTTCAAACTAAGTGTGGTCTAAACCGGGTTTACTTTATATTAACAAGGATATAATTTATTTGTCAACAATAAAAATAATAATAAAATACTTAGATGATTTAGGAATAATAGGAGCGAAAAGTTAAGTTTATACTTACACAATTAACATTTATGAGTAGTGTTAGCATCTAATCTTATATTTGACTGTGATTTCGTTTTAAGCTTAGTTTGAAGATTGTGAAAAGTCGAGGATGACGAACTCCCGTTCTTAAAGTCTTTTAAATGAATTTTATAAAAAATTTCATCTTTACTTTAATAAGAGGTTAAAACGGGGGCGCTTTTGAAATAAATGATTTTTAAACCTTTTTAATAGACATTTTCTATTCTTGTTTGATTGTGAGGGGTCATAAATTAAAGTGGGACAAAATTATTTATTTTCAGGCTTGTTTTATAAACATTGCGTGTGGGACCAGTAATGGCTTAGTGTGGAGAATTTGATGTGTGCTAAAACACACATCCTTTGTACCCCGTAAAACACTATTAATCGGACTAAAAATACTAAAATATGGATAATTATCTTGCAAATATGTTTGTTTGGTGTTTTTATGTCTTGCAGGTACAAGAGATTGAAAATAAAGCAAAAAACGGAGACTTTCGGTTAAGATTTGAAGACGTTTACACGTTTTTCGAGATCAAGACGAAGTCGTTAATATTTCTCGAGCATGCCATTGAAAAGAGAACGAAATTACGGTTCCAACGGTGCCTTCACCTCTTATTAGGTCGGCCCGACACCATTTATATGGGTCAGACCGACCTATACTTATTAAAAGGCTCAAGTTTAATACCTCTCAACACAAGCACAGCCCAATGCTTAACTATAGAAGCTCGGCCTAAGAAAAAATGATTTCAAACCACCAATTCAAGTTATACATGCTAGTACTGTCTTTCCAGAAACTCACGTCCAATCCCACTACTAAAAGAATAGGACCAGGCCCAATACAATGCGAAGAATGAAGCCCAGGTACTTTGCTTAGACTGAACGCAAGAATTATCAAATATTCCAAATGGTGGACAACATCCACTGCAGTTTTGACAGTGGGTCACTTTGCTACAGTAACGGGCTCTCATTTTGGGCCAGCTCGATTTTAGTTTTTTTTTTTTAATTATTTTGTTTTTTTTTTAATTTGTATGCACAAAGTAGGAGGAAAAAAATATATTATAAAAGGTCCGACTTATTCAGATAAAAAAAATACCCGCCTGGGAAGGAAACTTCTACTGATACCTAATAACTATAAAAAATAATCGTTATGGTCACAAAAGTACAACACATTAAATTAAAAAAAACACTCACTAATCATGAGGCCCAACACATAAGTCCATATAGAAATACATAATAGTACCTAATATACACATTTGTCGACAAACTAGCCTAAAATTCACATAAAATGTGGCCCAAAGTAAAAAAAATACAAAACGGTCCCTCAACTTTTAACTATTTACGATTTTCTTACACAAAAAATCCCGTAAAAAATTAACAAAAAAAACACGTCAAGTTTTTATTGTTCACAACTTTTTTACATTCATCGGCCCAAAAAAAAGATTTTTTTAATTTCGGGGAATAGTCCCAAAAAAGAAATATTCTGGAAAAATAAATTAACCCGTCCCAACGCAAAAAAAATTCTCGAATCATACAAAAAAAGAAAATATCCGGGAAAAAATTAGCCAAAAAAAAACCTAAAAATAGCCTAAAATCTGGCCCAAAGTAAAAAAAAAATAGAAAACGGACCCTCACCTTTTAACTATTTACGATTTTCTTACACAAAAATTCCCGTAAAAAAATTTACAAAACCGTCCCAAAAAAAGAAAATATTCGGGAAAAATGTAGCCCGTCCCAACGAATTTTTTTTGTCCTCCGAATCATACAAAAATAAGAAAAATATAAAAATGTAGCCCCGCCATAACGCAATCACCAAAAAAAAAACCCCGAAGACGTAAAAAAAAATATTATTTGAGAAAAAATTAGTCCCGCCGCAACGCGCGGGTTCTTTTGCTTGTATTACACATTTGTGGACAAACCCACTGTCGTTTTGACAGTGGGCCACATTGCTACAGTAATGGTCTCCCATTTTGGGTCAGCCCGATTTTGGTTTTTTTTTTTTAATTATTTTGTTTTTTGATTTTTTTTTTTAAATTTTGGTATGCACAAAATAGGAGGAAAAAAATATTACAAAAGTTTCCGATTTATTAGATAAAAAAAAATACTCGCGGATAAAGCTTCGATACATAATAACTTTAAAATAATCGATATATGGTCACAAACGTACAACCCATTATATTAAAAAAAACCCATATAGCAAAAAAAAAACAAACACTTTTAAACATGAGGCACACATAGCCATATAAAAAAATTATTACTATATATACATTTGTCAACAAACTAGCTAAATTCGCATAAAATGTGGGCCAAAGTAAAAAAAAAAAATAGCCAAATTTAGCCTGATATCTGGGACCAAGTAAAAAAATACAAAACAGTTCCTCTAACGTTTAACTATTTTCGATTTCTCTTATAACAAAAAATTCCCGTAAAATTTAACAAAAAAACACGTCAAGTTTTTATGTTCACACAACTTTTTTACACTTCATCGGCCAAAAAAAAAGATATCGAACCGTCCAAAAATAAGAAAAAATATTCGGGAATAACAAATTAAACCCGTCCACGCAAAAAATTTTTCTCCGTAATCATACAAAAAAAAGAGGAATATCCGGGAAATATTTAGCCAAAAAAAACCCCTAAAATCTGGGCCCAATGTAAAAAAAAATAGAAAAACGGACCCACCAACTTTATACTATTTACGATTTTCTTACACAAAATTCCCGTAAAAAAATTTACAAAACCATCCCAAAAAAAGAAAATATTCGGGAAAAAAAAAATTAGCCCGTCCCAAGAAATTTTTTTTTTTTTTCCCCGAATCATACAAAAAAAGAAAATATTAAAAATTAGCTCCGCCATAACGCATAACCCAAAAAAAACCCCCGAAACGTAAAAAAAATTTATTTGGGAAAAAATTAGTCCCGCCGCAACGCGCGGGTTCTTTTGCTTGTATTACACATTTGTGGACAAAACACACTTGTCGTTTTTGACTAATGGGCCACATTGCTACAATAATGGGCTCCCATTTTGGGCCAGCCCGATTTTGGTTTTTTTTTTTTTATTATTTTGTTTTTGATTTTTTTTTAAAAATTTGTATGCACAAAATAGGAGGAAAAAAAATATTACAAAAGTTCCGATTTATTCAGATAAAAAAAAATACTCGCGGAAACATGTTCGATACCTAATAACTTTAAAATAATCGATATGGTCACAAAACTGGTACAAACCCTTTATATTAAAAAAAAACTTTTAACAAAATAAAAACAACACTTTAAGAACATGGGCCCTCACATAAGTCTATAAAAAAAATTATTACTATATACACTATTTGTCGTCAAATAGCCATAAATTCGCATCTTAAAAAAGTGGCCCAAAGTAAAAAAAAAAAACTAGCCCATAATTAGCCTGGAGAAACATCCCAAATCCGACATGGTATACATCCGTTGGTTCACTCCGTGACACCAGTGAGAGCTACTCACCCGGATGGGGATGTCAATCCCAAATAGATCTATTTATAACATTCGCGCTCACACAAAGTAATTGACAGTTCATGATAATGGGCACAGTGGTTATCGCTACTGAAACGTCACAGATAAGACCGAATGCAACCTAATTAAATATAGGTCGTATGAGTACAATGTACTTAATAATACTACATCACAAGTTATATAGTTACACCACCACCTAATATTTTTTGTTTAGTTTAAAATGTTGAAATAATAATCAAATCGTACTTTGTAAAATAACTGCATATGTATTTGTACCCGTAAAATAGAGTGATGTTTTTGTCCCATAATTGATTATTTACTAAGGACACTTGATGTATTATTTATATGATTTTATTATATAAATAATTTAATTTTTTGAGAAAATAACATTCATAAAGTTAGATACATTTATAAATATTACATTTAGTAAAAACGTCATATCTTTCTCGTTTTAATCTCGTTTTTAACGTTCTCTATATGTATAGATTCGTATTTGAAAAGTATAATCTAATTTTATATTTAAAATATGGTTAGGTACTGTTATGAACAGTAACAGTAAGTAAAAGTTTATATAAATACTTTTTATAACTTTAATTATTGAAATCGTATTTTAATTGTATCTCGTTCGTTTTAATTCGGTTTTTAGTTATTCCTATGTCCACGTCTTCGTAATTAAAAGATCTATTTAGGAAAAATAATTTCCCAACAGTTTACTGTAGTGAATAGTAACATATTTTTATAAATTTACTTTTATAAAAATACTTTTTAACTTAAACTTGTAAATAACGTATCACCTTCATTTTAAATCCGTTTTTCGTGTTTCTTACATGTTTGGATTCGTCATGAAAAGTACCATCTTTATTAAATATTTCCCATTACCTTATTAGATCTGAAACAGTAAGATTATTATAAAATAACTTTTATACAATTTAATTATCATAAACTTAAAAATGTCATATCTTCTTCGTTATAGCTCGGTTTTTTAAGTTTCTTATATGCTTACGATCCTTGTAATAAGTACTAATTAAATAAAATATAAAATATATTTATTATTAGACGAATTCCAACAGTAGGTAATTAAGTTTAGACATAATTATCTTTATACATTTGATTTATATACTTTTTACTTTATTAAATCATTACAAGTAGTTTTATGAGGCGATACTAAAATTGTTTATGAGATGGTACCAAAATAGTTTTTGAAGGAATCACGTGACAGTTCATAATGTAATAGTAAGGAGTTTATGTTGTGGTAACAAATTGTTTATGAATTAATAACAAAATAGTTTTGAAAATTGACCATGGAAACAGTTTATGAAGGAAAACGAAATAGTTTATTGTGTGATAGTGATATGTTTCATAAATTCATAATGTTTTAGTAAGTGGTTTGCATGGGACCGACCTATACTTATTAAAGCCCAACTAAAACAACTATGTTAAAATTCCAGCCCAAGATATACTTCATAAACCCAGCGGTTGGAAGATAAAAGACTCGGCCCACCAATAAAGTGCAAGTCTTGTCTATGTTTGATAAATTCGGCCCAACAAATCGATAGATGGATCGATAAAAAAAGGAAGATCCAAGCCCATATGTACATCTGCGTACTGTTGACGCATAAAAAAGAGAAAAGGAAGCAGCTTATATAAGGGTGGATTTCCATATCTTACAGAGATATTTTTTTTTCATTGTTCTATTCGTGTCTTTTTTTTAGCATAGATTAACTTATTTTTCTTATGCATCTTTCCGTTTCGAGCTTATGTAAGGGTTAACTTTGAAGTATTGTTTCCGAATTATTTCTGGTTAAATGTTTCGAACGGGTTACGGATTTGTTAGTTGATGAATCGAGATTTTTTTTAGAGATTACTCAGATTTTGTTTGGTTGATTATTCATGTATTTAAGTGTTTCCAGGTTTCGATTCCTTTCGTTTTCTCTAGTTTTTAGTTGCTTATTAGCTAGATAAGCTATCGTGAGCTTATTTGTTTCTTGTTTGTGCTTATTTCGTCGTGGCTCATGTTTATATCTCGTTGCTTATTTGTTTCGTTTTAAGCTCTTTGGTTTAGATCTCATTTAGCTTGTTAAGATCTCATTTAGATTCGATTAATTCATGCTTATTTTCTAGTTTCCGTGGTCTATAAGCTCATCCATAGCTTATTAAGCTTTTAGTATAATCGTTAGCTTATTAGTTTTATAGTTTTTTTTAGAAAAGCTAGCATCATTTATTTTATTTTATTTTGAAAATCTTATTCGGCTTAAAATTCTAGCAATAAAACATAAGGATTGTTGGGCCTAGCCCATTGCTACTCGGAAACAGAAAAGGCAATTTGAAAATTGATATTGATATGTATGAATTGTTTATTAACAGTTTGTATTTGATTCTTGTTGTTACGGTACCGGTCAACTCATGAGGCGAGGAGCTTAAGGGTCTACTAAGCTAGCTAAATATCTTTAGTTTAATGCTTTAAGCACTTAAACTTAAGTATTTTGATAGTTTATTAGACCGGGTGGTTTTACTCGTATCGGTTTCATCATTCGGGTTCTACTTTCTTTTCTTTTTTTTCATTTTAGTAGTGTAGTTTTTTATTTAGCTTAATATGTCTTTTATTGCTTATCCGTTTATTATTGTTAGCTTAGTTAATATGCTTAGTGAGTAGATTTTTAGTATGCTTGTTAAGTGACCGTGGATAGTGAGTTAAGTGTGAAATTTAATAAAGTGACTAGTGATTAATAATTTGCAAAAAAATATTTAGTTTAGTGTTTTATTTAGTCGGACGGGCAAAAGCCGTAAGATTAAGTAGGCATTAAATTAGTAATTAATTTCTCGATAAAAATTCGTTTTCAATATTAAGCCAACGTTTTCGATTTATTAGACGGAAATTAGTTCATCATTAAGATCTAAAATTTCACACTTAAGGATCTATTCACTTTTACTTGACAAGCATATTTTTCTTTATATATCTTTCATCTTATTAGCTTGCTTGTTAATTAGTTTAATCTAGTTTATCGATTTCATTAGTTTTATTAAAGTCCAAAAACAAAAACCAAAGATAATCAAGCATTTTTCTTCAAAACATTAACATGGATTTCAATTCATCTCTCGCCGTGGATACGACACTCGGAAGATAAACTATTACTTTTCCTAAAGTGATTTTCTTTTCTAACGGGATACTCTATATACTATTACTTGTTTGATATATTTAGTTATATATATTTTATTTTATATAGACTATTTTTATCGAATCAGCTACCTTGCCTAAAGAAATGTTCCCCCATTTATATAAATAACCCTTATATAAATAATTGTAGAGTATGTGCGAAAGAATGCAAACTCATCTTTGTATATATACATAAGACCCTCATAGTAACGTGCGTACTATAATATGAACACATATATGAATCATGTAAGCATCTAGTAAAACTAACTAATGCAAACAACTAGTGTATGTATGTCCCGTTAAAACCCCTTTATATGAATGCAATGTTTGAAAACGGTTATAGTCCAGCAAAAATATTTGACCTGGTTCTCTATAACCTTGGCTCTAGATACCAATCTGTAACACCCCCAAATAGGGTCGCAGTGGAATAATGTGTCCGGGAGCATTACTTCATAGATCAATAGCACAAGATATGAGAATGACCTCTAAAAGAGTCGTTTAAAAATACGATACATTAGATTTATTGAAATTGTTTGATACAAAGCACAACGGCTTAAATTGTTCAACATTTGATAACAAGTATTTTAGATCAAAACAAATATCCCTAGATGTAATGACTCCAAATCTTTTATGCATGACTCCCCAAAAGAGTATCCCCAATGTATCCTTAGCACCTCGTGCCTCATTGACCTGAGAAAACATGCTTTAAAACGTCAACATAAAGTTGGTGAATTCATAGGTTTATGTAAATATAATGTAGGACCGCAAGATTTCCCCGTGATTATGCAACCTGTACACCCATCACAAAATGTATTTACGTTTCCCTAAGTTCATGACACTGAAGCTCGACATGCATGAATGCAATATAAATATTGCCACATTGCCCGTGATGATGTTCAACCCGAAACATCCCAAATCCGACATGTTTATAACAAATCCGTTGGTTCAATCCTGACACCAGTGAGAGCTACTCACACCGGTAAGGGGATGACGGGGATGTCAATCCTAAATAGATCTATTTATAACATTCGCGCTCACACAAAGTAATTGACAGTTCATGATAATGGGCATAGTAGGTTATCGTTACTTAGGCAAACACGTAATCATGATAAAATGTACACGTGCGTCCAATTTGTAAAACAATACATGTTTCTTACCCCAAAAGTTGTAAATCATTGATATAGTAAAACATGGGGCTATGAACTCACCTTAGTGAATAAACTGATGTATTTGAATCAAGTGAATGGAAACGTCACGGATAAGACCGAATGCAACCTCATTAAATATAGGTAGTATGAGTACAATGTACTTAATGATACTACATCACAAGTTATATAGTTACACCACCACCTAATAGTTTTTGTTTAGTTTAAAATGTTGAAATAATAGTCAAATCGTACTTTGTCAAATAACTGCATATGTATTTGTACCCGTAAAATAAAGTGTTGTTTTGTCCCATAATTGATTATTTACTAAGGACACTTGATGTATTAATGATATGATTTCATTATATAAATAATTTAATTGTTTGAGAAAATAACATTTATAAAGTTAAATACATTTATAAATATTACTTTTAGTAAAAACGTCAAATCTTTCTCGTTTTAATCTCGTGTTTAACGTTCTCTATATGTATGGATTCGTATTTGAAAAGTCTAATCCAATTTTAAATTTGTAAAATGGTTAGGTACTGTTATGAACAGTAACAGTAAGTAAAAGTTTATAAAAACACTTTTTATAACGTTAATTATTGAAATCGTATTTTAATTATATCTCGTTCGTTTTAATTCGGTTTTTAGTGATTCCTATGTCCACGTCTTCGTAATTAAAAGCTCTATTTAGGAAAAATAATTTCCCAACAGTTTACTGTAGTGAACAGTAACATATTTTTATAAATTTACTTTTATAAAAATACTTTTTAACTTAAACTTGTAAATAACGTATCACCTTCATTTTAAATCCGTTTTTCGTGTTTCTTACATGTTTGGATTCGTCATGAAAAGTACCATCTTTATAAAATATTTCCCATTACCTTATCAGATCTGAAACAGTGAGATTTTTATAAAATAACTTTTATAAAAATACTTTTATACAATTTAATTATCGTAAACTTAAAAATGTCATATCTTCTTCGTTATAGCTCGGTTTTTCAAGTTTCTTATATGCTTACGATCCTTGTAATAAGTACTAATTAAATAAAATATAAAATATATTCATTATTAGACGAATTCCAACAGTAGGTAATTAAGTTTAGACATAATTATCTTTATACACTTGATTTATATACTTTTCACTTTATTAAACCATTACAAGTCCTCTAACTTAATAAATAACATAACTTGATATATCTTAAGTCCTCTATAATATGTCCATGATACTTGTCCATGAGTAAGTGTCCTCAAAATCATTTGTTCATAACTTTTGTAATTAAACTTTCAACACAAAATAATTCATAAACTAGCCATATAGATTATTTAACACTTATATATAATGTGTACTTCCATTTTAAGTATTATTCCACTAACATGTACATAAAATTTGAACCTTGTATACCTTGTAATATCTCATTATTTCATGAAAATAAGCTAGGTGGTGTTTAACATATATAAGCAAGTATGTACATAATTAAATGAATGAATGGAATGTTTAAACTTTAAATAGACCTTATGGAAATGTAGAGGATTGATGAACACAAGCTTATACTAAGCCTTAACCCAAATAATCAAACACAAGATCAAACCCTAATTAGGAAAACCCTATTTAGATTTCTTGTATGATTCTTGTTAAACCACAACCCAAGCTTCTAATACACTTTGAATGATCTTAGATATGAATAATAATGAGTCTTGAACACTTGGTATCTTTGTAGAAGAAAATTATATGTGAAACCCAAATAATAATCTTTGAGCCATAGGCTTTTGGTGCTAGGTGATGAGAGAGTTGTGAAATTTAGCTACTGAATTATTAGAGTGTGAGTTAATAAACATAAGACTTGCCTTATGTAGTAACTAACATGTGCATCTTCCTTAAACTAACCCTAGTTAAGTTGTATGGTTAAGGTACAAAGTGTAAGTGCTCTCTTCCTCCCTTAGAGGAGGGAGGCTTCTCATTGGATGCAAGGTACCTTTGATGTGCCAATCTTTAGAAACATGTGTAATGTGTAAGGTACTTTTATACTAGGTGGGGTTAAGAAGTATACTAGTGAGTTTAAATGGTTTGTCATGTGTATAATTTACACACATCCGGCCCTATGTTATTTATTTGAGTAAAATGAGTTAATTTTTATGTATTGGGTATAAATGTAGGTATTTGTTTTAGTATAGATGGGTATAGGTATTTTCGGGTATGCCTAAATGTATTTTATTGCGAAACGTAAACGTTTTACATAACCAATAAAAATAAAATAGGAAAAGTTATATATTATACTCCTAATAATTATATAACACTTGCTTGGCGTAAACTTTAACTTGTTTGGTGTCCGTTTACGTTGAATGATGGTTTTTAGTTTACACGATTTAACTATACGATTATAATTAAAAGCGAACGCGTAAAACTCTAAAAATAAATAATGGAATAAATGAAGTCGTAAATGACCTAGAAATGTGAAATGTTACACAAACTCTACACAACTCTACATCAATCTCTTTCTTTTTCTTTTCTATTTTTTCTAATAACATAATACATCACAACATGGGGTTTATAACACGTACCCCTACACTTGAGCTTTTACATACTTTACAAATGAACTATTCTATGACCCTATTTGAGATGGATAAAAATAACATAGAGATCATCTAACAAATATATGGGGGTATTGACTTAACTTTTCTTCCCCATTCTTCCGCGAAATAGATACTACCATGAATCCCAATCGTTCCAAACCATTATTTACAAGGATAAGGACTTAGAAACCATGTACTTAAATAATTAACTTGGGTTAAATACAATAATGTACTAAAAGTGAGTACATACAAGGTAGGCTAAGACGATTTGGGTGTAACGATTGGTTTAAGGGTGACAATGCTCTTCATTAATAGTCTGGCTTAACCAGAAAATTACAAGAACTGTGAAAAAGGATAGGCTCGAAGGGTTGTACTAGGGGTATCCTGCACTAAAAATGTGTTAAAATCATTTAGAACTCATCTAGGATCTATAATATATAAAAATAACAAAGGTTGTTGTTGCGCAGCGGAATTTAAACAAAGACAATGTTATTAACAAGGTTTACATTCACATAAGCCCCAATTCTATTTGATCATGATAAAACATGTTACCTAACTGTAACATGTATCAAAGATACCTTGACCTTAGGGCTAAAACAAACTCATGTAGATCGTACAAAGAGGAACGATCTCAAGTGGTAAGATCGTTGGTGTTTTCCTAAAACATGATTAAAACATACATAAACAATGTCTAGGGATCTCTTTATATATAGAGTCCATCTAGACTTACAAAGGAAACCTAATTGTATTAGGAAACTAAATCTTTCCTAATCTTGATTTTTATCTTTTTAAGCAAGTCTTCTAGAATCGTCCATCTTTTAGAATTCCATGATGTCGATCTTAATCTTTTTGTATCATCAAAACAATAAATCCCAACAATCTTCCCCTATTTGATGATGACAAAACAAACAATAAAATGATTCCAAGATGATCCATAGTAGCTTAATCTTCAGCAATCTTCCTCTATTGAATAATAAGCTTTGTCTTTAACTTGAGCACTTGAACATCTTGTACATCTTCAAATCTGATCTTCTATGAATGAAACAAATTCTAATCTTCCCCTTTACTTAAGATCTCCATGAACTTGTTGATACTTCTTCAACACAAAGAAGCCTTCAATTCTTGTTTCATGCCATGCCACCAAACTTAATAAGTTGCAAATCATATCATATTATCTCTGTAACATCTTCCCCTTTTTGTCATTATCCATTAGGGGACTGTGAACATATGCAACTTTGATCTTTACAACTACAAACCATATATTAAACTTCTAATCCAAGCTTTCCAATGTCTCAAATTACCATCCATGACGCACAATACAAATAATGAATTCAAGCAGTAGAAACTTAAACTAGCAGTAGTAATAATGACTTAGCAGTAGTAATATTCTTACATACGGTTTAACTTGTTTTGCACAAGTGAAAACCTTCCCCTCAAATGGTGCATTTAGCATATCTAAATGGTTAAACACTTTATCATATTTGAATATCTTATTTTGTTGGCTCTTTGTAATGATTACTGATGGAGAAAACTCAGTATTACAAACTTGATGCTGAAGTAGAATACCGTAACTTTGCTTAGTCGTTGAACTCTTCCACGACTCCAACAATCCATTAACGAAATTCCTTGAAGTATAAGTAGACCTAAATCTCTTGACAAAATCCTCATCCAAATAAGACACTGAGCACTACAACGTAACTCCTTTAAGTGATAGCAAATGTGCACATTGAGCACCATAAGTTTGTAGATCACACATTGCTAGATTTGACAAGTCTTTGTCAACATCGTTTTTAAGCTCGAACAAGTTATCTTCAAAGTCATAATCCAACCAAACTCGACTTTAAGATATGATAAGAACACGCACTCGTAAAATTCCACTTCAACTCTAAATAAGTGATAAACAATTGTCTCCGTAACCAATTCTTGCAACTAATCCCAAAAATAATAGCCTTTTTCTATCTGATCCAAACTGTGTGTTATCCAATATCGAACAAAGCTAGCAGTAGTAATTCTTTTAAGCCCAATCAGTAGTAACTAACTGCTTTTATTACTAGCAGTATAAACTGCATTTAATGCTAGCAGTATTAACACCAATATCACGAAACAAATTCAATCTAACAATCAAACCAACATAAGCCTCATCACTCTGGCCTTATATAATCTGTCTCTTGACCTACTTAAACAAACCTTTTTTATACCTGTCCAAGAACGATCAGAACCAAATCAAACTTATTGCTTTTGAGATTCAAAGCTGTTATACTTAACAAATATCCATACAAGCAGTACACATCCATGGCCAAACACTATCTTGACTTTGAAATAATACCAGCCAACACTATAACCGACTTCCACTGATGAAAACACAATATCAAAACGTGGCAGTAGTAACATCTTTAGACCTGGCAGTATTAACTTTCCTTGTAGCAGCATTAATCATAAACTAACAGCACTAAGTTTCATTTGTATCGTCTTGGCAGTAGTAAGTTTTCATTGACAGCACAAACTTCTCTTTTATCATCTTTGGCAGCAGAAACTAGTTTCCTTAGTAGTTTTAATATATAACGAGCAACACTAAGTGTAACCTAAGCAGCACTAATACTGATCATCTCACATTCATCACGAATCCAAGCAGCACAAAGTATACATTGAATCCAAGACCATTACCATAACACCATCACATTAATCATGCATCCCACCATCTGTAGATTCAATCAACACACTAGGAATAGAAGAAAAGAACGAACCTGAACCACCATTATTTTTAGAAGTGTCACGCAGATTAGGGTTTACTGTCGTATGTATGAATGTCTCACCAAAGCTAGATAGATTACCAGTAGAACATATCGACTCACCAGGAGTCGACTTAGATGTATCATGACCCATTGCACGATTAGGGTTTATACCTGCATTTTTAGGGTTAGTAACAACCCTAGTTAACTGCCTCATTTGCATAATCTCCGCATCATGCCAACCATCATTCAAACATTTGATTTACCATAGCCAAAACACAAATAATCTTGCATGAAGCATAATAAACAGCAGGAATAATTAAACCTTATAACTAAGAACATTTTGAAAGAAAAATTCAACACTTTATAAGTCTATAACCAACCTTTAATAACCCTTGTGTCTTCTGCTTTTTGAGAACAGAATCAAAAACCAGATCTTGCAACCTTCTAACTTAAATAATAATGATCGACATCAACTTTTACTTTTCTGTTATATCGAATTATGGTCTGTTGAAAACCCCAGTTCATCGAATTTCACCAGTTTACCAAAAACAGAAACACGAATCAATTTACCCTCTCTAGTTCAACCATAAAACCTTATAAAATCCTAGATCATGAGCCACATGGCTCTTATACCAATTGTGGAGAATCGGTTAAACTCCTAGGATCGAAAATAACAAAGTATTGATACACAAAAGAATATAAATAAAGAACAATGTTATTTTCACAAGGTTTACATTCATATACAAGCCCCAATTCTATATGATCAGTATAGAACGGCTACCTAACTGTAACTGGATCAAGAACACCTTAACCTTGAGGCTAAACCACATTAGACGTCTACATCATTAGACACACATACGTTTTGGTGCACACAATCACACTAAAACTATGTCTAGGGATCTCTTTATATATAGAGTCCATAAGACTTACAAAGGAAATCTAATTGTATTAGAAAACTAAATCTTCCTAATCTTTGATCTTTATCTTTTAAGAAAATCTTTTAGAATCCTCCATCTTTTGTAGAATTCTATATTGTCGACTTTGATCCTTTTGTTTCATTCTTTATTCTTTTGAGCAAGTTCTTTTGTATCATCAAATCAATAATTCCCAACACTACACGACGCCGTCACAACCCATTTCGTGATGGCGTCACAACCTTTCATGACGGCGCCAGCTCACACGACCCAGCCTAAGATCTAGAATATTCTCTTTCACAATGGCGTCACGATTAAAATGCAACGCCGTCACAGCGATTTATCTATATATACAAATCCGTTTTTAGGGTTTTGTGTGTGTAACTTTAGAGTAAAAGAAAGGGACAAACCCTAGTTCGTTTAGTAGCTATTAGGGACAATTTTAGGGCCTCAAAACCCTATTGTACTTCCTTCAATTCATGTTTTAATCAAGTAAGACTATCTTAATCATTCAATATGTCTTGTTGTGTGATTCTTTCTGTTCCATTGGCTTATCTTTTAACATGCTGGCTAAACCCTTACTATGTGTTTATTTATGATTGTATAACACCTAGAATGTAGATCTTGAGTAAGTGTTCTTCTTATGACAATAGCATGTTAGGTCTTAGAAAACCAGCTTTTGTCTGTATCGTTGTTGATATGTGTAGGAAAACATGATTGTGTAGAAAGGATAACATCGGGTAACAGTCTTCATACTACCTTGATCCTTAATATGGTTGATCCCCTCTTAATATATTTCACATGCATTTAATATACTCTTGGGGGCCGGGTAATAGTCTTCATACTATCTTACTTTATGTTTTGCCTCAACGGAATATTAAATAGATAGCGGGTTCGTGTAATTTGTTCTTGACTTAAGAAATAGTTATACATAGATCATCACAAGTGTGACAAAGCAACAACACTAGGAGAAACAATCTAGGGAGTAATACATGATTAAATGAACACAATCTTTTATTATATTGTTATCACCAGTAGCTTAGTTTATTATTTAGTTTAATAGCTAAAACCAACTAAACTTCTCAAATATATGATTTACCTGCTTTCCTATAAACATAAAAATATAAAAATAATCTTCTCTCAACCCTTAGAATTCTGTTAGACCGTGATCAAGCCTTCCCAACCTATTTCCCTAGAGAACGATAACAACCCCCGAGTCTTGCCTATACTACTACTACAACGGTTAGGTACTCTGCCTAGGGAGTTGTAAAACTTTTTGTAGAAGTCCCTTACGAGAACCACATCAAGTTTTTGGTGCCGCTGTGTGGGGAATAGTTAGGTTTTGATCATAGTTTAGCTTAGTTCTACTTGCTTGAATCCTTTCAAGTGAGATTTAATTTCCGCATATTAGTTTTCTAGTAGTCTGTCTTTTCTTCGTATGTATGTTCTTAATTTCCTTTGACTGTTCCATTCTTCATCATGGAGAATGCGAATCCACCACCTACCAATAATCGTCTTGTCCTACCAGATGCGCTGCACGCACAAATTGACCAAGAGCTCCATGAGCTACATGTGATTTCGGCCTTTGTTGACTCTCGCTTAGAGAGTATTGAACAATTTCTTAACAACTTCGCCAATCAATCTAATGAGACCAATATGAATAACCTCGAGTCCGATGATGAAGCGGTGGATACACCCCTTGTTTCTCCCTTTCCTTATTCATACAATGACTCGGATGATAATGAAGTTCTTAATGAGCTAAGTGAGTATAAAAACACGGGAACACTATGTCGAGAAAGAATAATTAATAGTTTTGATGGGGATGTCCTAGCATTCGATGGCATGATAGGCTTTAGGAAGTATACTGCCTATCTCGACCCTTTTTTACCAATGAATATTATCTCGCGTAAAGCCTACAATACAATAATGGTAAAAGGACTAAAGGGGACAGGAAAGAACCTAGTTTCCATCATTAAGGATGTTTACGTGTTTGTTAGGAGTTTCACCTATATCACGGATTTTGTTGTGTTAGAAGACATAGGAGAGTTTATCATGAGTGATATGCTGAAGTCTTTGATAGGCTAAAGGATTGGTCTCGATTTACTAAAAACCTTCGACAACATAACATATAGTATGCTACGTACATAACCTAGCACAAGAACTTAATTGGAGTAAGGTCCCACTACTGTTAGAACTTAGCCAAAACGATCTGATGAACGGACTTAGGCACCCTCATGAAAAGAATAAATTTATGTACAAAAACTGCTTAAACCAAGGTCTCAAATACTAAGTGAATGAAAGTATGAAGGAATGGCTCATTCATAGGCACGTGAACATTCACAAAACAACGCAAGAGCGTGTGACTTCGAGTATAGCTACAAGACTCGTAAAATAAAGAAAAGCGCTTCTTGGGAGGTAACCTAATTTTACTTTTCTCGCACATTAGGAGTGTTATGAGTTTTATTCTTTTCATTTTATTCTATCATGTTTGAACCCCAATCTTGTAATCATGCTTTGTTTTGTTTTTAATCTCGTCTTAATTTCAATCAAAGGTATTTGCAAATAATAAGTGTAGGGGAAATTATCTGGTTTTTAAAACCAAGTTCAAGCATGTTAAATAAATTGTTTATGATAATTCGCGTCGGTTTTCGATCATATGATAAATTGTATTCTCTAGGTTTTATGCAGCTATTTGTACAAGAATTAACTGATGGAATCAAGTGCAGGAAAATTTTCATCAAAAACAAAAATTTCGTTTTCATAGAGCGTGGAGACGGCGTCACGATTTACATGCGATGCCGTCACCACGACTCCTATGACGGCGTCAAGATATCCCTGGCGGCTTCAAACGCCCAGGTCTAGAAAACTTAAAGTTTTTAAGTATTTTTGAAAATTAAACTTGCATAACATTTAAAATATGTACTCTTCTGTTATAAACCTGTAAAACCAATGAGTTTGATAATTCTCTCATCCTATCTTTACTGCTTTATAGAGTCAACCCTAAATTCACATTGTATATTATTATATCGCACATTTTATGCTTGGTATAGTGTCTTTGTCTTTGATTACAGGTTATATTTGATGAGAAGAAGCCTAAAAGTTCTTAGGAAGTTTCATTGGATGATTCTTGGAGGATAATTTAACCAGTTATCGCATGTTTCTTCTCCATTATTGAGCAAACTAGGGGAGTGGTAGTTTCTTTTCCTTGTTTTCTTATCCCTTTATTCGTTTTTACAGGTACTTCTATAGAACATTGGGGACAATGTTCAACTTAAGTTTAGGGGAGAAAATAAGCCTGAGAAACTATTCTTTCATTTGCCATTTGCTTTGTCCTTAAAATGATGGGTAATATATCGAAACATAGCATAAGAGGTAATTTTTACCCAAATTTAAATTTTTTTATGACACATACCGACAAAAACCGAGTATTAATAGCGTCTCATGGATAGGAATTTATATTACTAGCACAAAAACCCTCAAATTCCACCCCTAAATGTGAGGTTTACCCTTAGATATTATACCTTTAGCTTGTTTGAGTTAAGGAGTGAGCAATCATGTGTGTCTATTCCATCGTTACAGATGTGGTAATAGTTGCGTGATTTTTATTTCCTTTCTCTAGAACATTGGTATCTGTTTACTTTAGGATTATAAAGAGTGTACCCGGTAGTATATAAATTCTAGAACTTTTCTTGTGATACTCCCGAGACCGCATAGTAATTGTTAGGATTTGGCTTGATAATAGGCATTAGGATAACCTATGTTTTAAACCTATAAATTGTTATATGGTATCGATCATAGTAACTATCCACAAACCCCTGCCATGCACTCATTTTTAGTGGCAGATACCCTAGTACTAAACCCTCGCGAGCCCTATCCATTTTCTGTTCTCGTAATTTTCCTGGTGATTTAAAATTATTAATGAAGAACATTTCACCCCTTAAACTAATCGTACATACCCAAAAACGCCTTATCCTATCAAGAAAAAAGGGAAAGAAAAAAGTCCTAAAAAGAAAGCACTTAACGCAACCAACCGTATTTACCTCTGCCTTTAGTACATTATATTGTGTTTTAACCCAAGTTAATTATTAAGTACAGATATACACACGGTGCTAAGTCCTTAGTCCCTTGAAATATCAGTTTTGGTGACGGAATTGGGATTTCATGGTATATTTATTTCGTGGAAGGAATATGGAGGGAAAAGTTTAAGAGCCAATACCCTCATATGTTTTGTTGATGGATGCTCCATGTTATTTTGATCCCACCTCAAATCGGGTCATTAGCATGAATGTAAATATCGAGTATGTAAAGACTCAAATGGTAGGGGTAATGTGTTTATAAACCCTATGTTATGATGTATTATGTCATTCAAAAAAAGAAAAAAAGAAAGAGATTTGATGTAGAGTTGTGTAGAGTTTGTATATCTTCGTCCGAGTCTTGGCTTAGCAACCAAACCAGCGTGTATTCGTGTAAATATTAGTTCGAATCCTTCCACCCACATTCCGGGACCAAAGCCACCAAAATGGGTACCCATCCATTTCATTTCCATTATATGTTTATCTTACACCTTACAACCCACAACCCTTTAAAAAGATGTAATGAATAATACTTGCGCCCAACGGTGGAGGTTTGATCATTTACCAAGCCTAAGGTAATTTATATGCTATGATAGGTAATGAGTTTTGATTTTCCGTTTCCCCCTTTATGTTAATAATTTATTTTACACCCGAGAGAAAGAGAGAATCCCAAACACTTATGTGAGGTGCTAGTGTATGCTTTCTGTGCTTTTAATTACCAGGTCTAGAAGGTTGTGTTGTAAAATACTTTTAAAGAGTAGGTAAAATGACCCTCATATTGTTATTGTCTAGGTAGAGAAGCCCATTTTCTTAAGGACAAGCAAATCCCAAGTGTAGGGGTATTTGATGAGGTGTCATTTTATACACTTTTTCGAGGTCGTTTAACCCCCTAAATCGTGCATTTATGCCCAAAATAGGTACTTAATCGTTCCTTTTCAGGACTTTAGCATTTGGAGGAAATACACGTGACTTGGGCTCTTTTGGAGAAGAAACGGACAAGACTACGGACCAACACTAAGACTTTTAAAGATTTGTGCTTACAGCGGCTGGAGACGGCGTCACCAACTCTACACGATGCCATCACAACCCATTTCATGATGGCGTCAGCTCGCACGACCTAGCCCAAGATCTAGAATATTCTCTTTCACGACGGCGTCGCGATTAAAACGCGACGCCGTCGCAGCGATTTATCTATATATACAAAACTGTTTTTAGGGTTTTGTGTGTGTAACTTTAGAGTAAAAGAAAGGGACGAACCCTTGTACTTTGTAGCGCTTTAAAGGTCGTTTTTTAGGGCCTCAAACCCTATGTAAACTAACTTCTATCCATGTTTTAATCAAGTAAAGTGGTTATTCATTAATCATTCAATATGTGCTAATGTGGTTAATGTGATTAATCGTATGGTATTGCTTTAATCCTTAACATGCTAGCTAAACCCTCCTTTGTATTTGCTTATAAATGCATGAAATTTAGATTGTAGATCCTATTACTGTTGCTTCTTGTTGATGAATGTGCGACGTTAGGCTTTAGAAAACCAGCTTTTGTCTGTATTGCTGTAGACACGTCTAGGGAATGCGAGTGCATAAAAGGAATAACCATCGGTAACAGTCTTCATACTACCTTACCCCCTTATATGGTTGATCCCTCTTAAGATATTTCACACGTATTTAATATAGCTCTTTTAGGGCCTTGTACATAATATTTATACTACCTTACTTGTGCGTTGCCTTAATGGAATATTAAATAGATGGCAAGTGGTTCAGTGTAATCCTTCAATGACCTACAGATAACTAATACAACTGAACACCAATCATCACAAGTGTGACAAGGCAACATGATTAGGAGAAGTAATCTGATAAGTAATGCATAATTAAGTAAATACATTTAATTATCATAAAGTTATCACCACTGGATTAGATATTAGTTTAGTCAATAGTTAAACAAACCAACCTCTCAAACCATAGATTTACTTGTTTTCTTATAAATATAAAAACACAAAAATAATCTTCTCCTCAAAACCTAGAATTCTGTTTAGACCGTGATTCAAGCTTCCTAACCTATTTCCCCTAGAGAACGAAAACAAACCCTGAGTCTGCCTATACTACTACTTAGACAACGGTTAGGTAACTCGCCTAGGGAGTGGTAAAACTTCTTGTTAAGTCCTACATTGACCGTATCAACCGTGCTTTGATTTTCAATGGAACCGACGACAACAAATGTTGCAGAAAACAATTTCTAGTGTGTGCCTATATGCAACAATGTGAAGGTGCGGTTACTGTCTCAAAATAAAAATATATATATATGAGATAACCCTAAGTCTCCTTGGTTTAATGTTGCTACGATTGAATGTACCCGGAAGATACACATTAATTGTGCATTCCTTTAGCATTCAAGAGACATGTTATGATGCATAAAAACATTTTTATTTTTGTATTAAGCAATGCAAGAAAAATTATTTTGTAAATGTCCTAGTTTGTGAGATTAGCAAAAAAAAATATGAGCTTTCAGAGATCTTTATGAAATAAGTTTTCGTGATGCAAGTACATTATAGAAAGAAAATATACTAATAAGCATAATGCTTGAAAATTCTTGAAAGTTTTGAGTGCAAGAAATAGAAGCCTAGACTCAAAAATAAAGGAGTGGAGATACATACCTTTGCGTATTTTAGGTGTTGGGTTCCATGAGACCGAGACCTAGTCTAAGAAGGTTAAAAGGTTCTCGTTTGAGGGGTTTAGTTAGAATATCGGCTATGTTGTCCTCAAAGGAGACCTTCTCAATTGAGATGTTCCCCTTTTGGACATTGTCACGAAGGAAGTGATGACGGATTTCAATATGTTTGGTACGATAATGGAGAATGGGATTCTTACTTAGGTCGATGGCACCTTTATTGTCACAAAGGACGTGTATATCATCTAGGACTATGTCATAGTCAACTAAGGCTTGTTTCATCCATAAAGCTTGTTGGGAAGCTTTCTCGGCGGAAACATATTCTGCTTTGGTGGTGGAAATGGCTAAGGCAGTTTGCTTCTTAGAGAACCACAATGTGAGGCAACATCCCATGAATGTGCACACATCACTTGTGCTTTTGCAATTGACATAGTCTCCCGCATGATCAGAGTCAGGGTAGATAATGTTTCTACCTCTGTTCTTTGGGATACATAACCTATAATGAGTTTGTTCCGCTTAATGTAACTTAAAGATCCTTTATACCCACCAGGCTTCTAAGATTGAGAGGTTTTTGGAACTTCATGAAATTGGCGCATAGACAAACACTAAACATGATGTCTGACAGACTAGCCGTTAGCTAAAGAAGACTACCAATCATTCCACAATACTTTGTGTTGTCAACGGATTCCTCGTCTTCATCCCTGGTGAGTTTGGTTTCGGATGACATAGGAGTTTTGATTGGTTTAGAGTCTTCTAGACCAAATTTCTTGAGCATTTCCTTGATGTATTTGGATTGGTTAAAAAAGATGTCATCTTCTAGTTGTTTGATATGTAGCCCAAGGAAGAAGTTCAATTCACCCATCATGCTCATTTCAAACTCGTCGTGCATGATTTTTGAAAAATCATCACAAAGGTCTTGACAAGTTAATCCGAAGATGATGTCATCCACATAGATTTGGACAATGATGATATGTGGATTCTTTTTCTTGGTAAACAGAGTGTTATCTACCAAGCCCATGACGTACATATGGTCAAGGAGAAAGGCCTTGAGTCTATTGTACCAAGATTTGGGTGCTTGTTTAAGACCATAAAGAGCCTTTTTAAGTTTAAAGACATGGTTGGGTTTTTCAAAGTCAACAAAGTCAGGAGGTTGAGCAACATAGGCTTATTCATTTATAAAACCTTTAGAAAGCACTTTGACTCCATTGAAAAAGTTTGAAGTCATGTGCACAAGCATAAGCAAGGAGGAATTCTATAGATTCTAAACATCACAAGAGCATAGGTTTCATCGAAAATCTATTTCCTTCTTGTTGTTGTATCGTAATTCAACAAGTCTAGCTTTTTTTCTAGATACTAGACACCCATTTTTCCCATCTAATTTAATTTTTAAAAGACCACCATTTAGTGCCTATGATGGTTTGGTTTTTGAGAGGTGGAACAAGACTCCAAACATCGTTTGTTTTGAATTGGTTTAATTCTTCTTGCATAGCCATAGTCCAACTTTCATCTTGTATGGCTTCTTTGACATTTTTGGGTTCTATGGATGACACAAAACAAAAGAAGTTACTTTAACTTTAGACTTGAGATCTTAAGTTTCTTTCATTAAGCTTACCTATGACCGAATCTATTGGATGGTCTTTGGCTTCCTTGATGTTAATAGATTTTCCTTTATTATAATGTTTTCATTTTCCTTGATTTCTATGTCTTCTATTTGGTTTTCTATGATTTGACTTTCTATTATATCATCATCTACTAAATGTGATGACTTTAGAGGTGGACTTTCACGAATCTTTACATTTTAGAGATTCGTCGACCCTCATGGTTTCTTTATTTAGAATTACATATGCTTTACTATTAGGTGAGTAACCAAGAAATATGCCTTCAGTAGATTTTGGGTCAAATTTGGTGAGATAATCCTTAGTATTAAGAATGAAACATTTACTACCAAAAACCTTTAAATATTCTAAAGGAGGTCTTTTTTACCTGAAAAGCACTGGAAAGGAGTGTTTTTCGAGGAATGTCAATTAAGATCCTATTCAAGATATATGCGGAGGTGCTGACGGCATTATACCAAAACTTTTAAGGGATTGATTGTTCCTTACGCATGGTTCTACTCATTTATTGTAAAGTACAATTTTTACGTTCAATTACCCTATTTGATTGTTGAGTACGAGGAGCCGAAAAGTTATGAGTGATACCATTAGCATCACAAAATGCTCTAAATTATACTTTATTATCAAATTCCCGACCATGATCCATGCGGATTGAGATAATAGAACAACCTTTTTGTACTTGAATCTTTTTACTCAATATTTAAAAGTGGTTAAAATCTTCATTTTTGTGTTTTAAAAATCTTGTCCAAGTGTATCATTAGTAGTCAGCTAACAAGACCAAAGTGTAGAAGTTACCTCCCGTAACTTTAGACAGCTGATGGTCCAAACATGTCCATATGAAGATGTTCTACACACTTAGTTGTTGAAACTATGTTTTTTGCGTTATGGCTTGTGTGTACTTGTTTTCCAATGTTTCAAGCGTCACAAAAATGACTTTCAGAGTTTAGTTTAGGCAAGTTTCTAACAAGCTCTTTAGATGATAACGATTGAATAAGTCGCATATTGGTGTGACCCAATCTTCGATACCATAAGGTCGAACTATCATCTATCAATGTTAGACAAAGACTATCTTTGAGTGAGTTTCCCATTTTCATTATATAAAGACCATTTTTTCCTAATCCTTCTTTCTATGGTAATGCCGTCTTTAAGTATTTCACTATCGGTGTCACTAAATAGTACTTTTCATTTTTTTATCACATCTTTGTCCTATACTAAGTAAGTAAAAGCTAAGATTTTCCACATGGCTAACATCATATATAGTAAGAGAGTTATGTGTGACTGTACCTTTTTCGACTATTTTGCTTTTAATGTTACTTCCAAACACTACATTACCTCCGTCTATAGCCTTATAGGACGAAAAGAGATCTTTGTTGCCCGTCATATGCCTTGAACATCCACTGTCTTTGATCCATTCATCCGGTTTTAGCTTGACATTTAGTCGAACCTAAAATCACAAAACAACTCAAGTATTTGATCCCTAATATCTCATTGGTCTGTTAGTGTTATACATGCCGTTTGGTTGGTTCATGTATGGGTATGAGGACAAGATCCCCATGGACCAAAGTTAAGGGTTTGAAACTGATAGCCTTGTTGTGTTGAATAATCCCAACCAACTTGATAGTAATCGCTTCTTGGATATAGTGTGTTGGTTCTTCTATGGGGCGTTTTAGGATGTGTTTGGATTTTACTTTTTCCAAGTCCTTGACTAAGTTTAAGGATTGGTGCTTGTTTTACATTCCTTACAGAAGTGTTTGAAAATAGTCTTCTAGTTATTTGTACGAAACTATTTTTCTTTACTATGTTATACTCCAAAGTTTTAGTACTTTCTACAAAGAGCCGGTTCTATTCGATTAAACTGGCTGGTTCTCTTGGCAAGAGGAAATTGCAATGCCTTGGGGGGGGTGGGGGGGGGCGGTTTCTACAGTAGACATTTCTTTGTCTACAGGACATGACTTTTTTATTTTAGTGTTGCTAGTAGAAGCTATGTCTTCTGTGAATCCAATCCCATGCTTATCTTTTTGTGTTTTTTGTTTTCAAGCATTTCTTACAAAAAGATACTACTACTATCGAAACTAGCTAGTTTTAAAGTTAGTAAGCTAACTTTAGATTGAAGTTTGACACATGATTCACATTCACAGAAAATTCCCTTGTTTCTTTCTAGTTATTCTACTCTTTTTCTAAGATCACAAGTCTTGTTTTTTAGTACTTCATTTTTAGACTTTGGATGTTTGTTTTTGTTGATAATCCTAAGACTAATTTTGCATAGGTTATCATACTCATTTTGCAATGACTTATTATCTAGAGATGAACTACTATAGTAAAGAGTGTTAGATAATACCTCATTGGTGTCGTGTGCCATGAGACAAATTTCATCCTTCTTGGTGTCTTCTTTACTATCGCTCCAACACCCAACAACGAATGCCTTTTGATCATTGAAAGAGTGTTTGGGACAATCACTTATGAAGTGGTTTGGATCACCGCACTTGAAACACTAATGTGAGGGTTGCGAAGACTTCACAAGAAGTTTTACAATCCCTTGGGCAGTGTACCTAGTCGTTGTAGTGTAGTATAGGCAAGACTCGGGGGTTGTTATTATTATCTAGGGAATAGGCCGGGAAGGCTTGATCACGGCCTAACAGAATTCTAGGGGCTGAGAGATGATTATTTTTTGTGTTTTTATATTTATAAGAAAGCCGGTAAATCTATGGTTTGAGAGGATGGTTTGTTTAACTAATAAATAAAGTAATTAATATCTAAACTACTGGTGATAACTTTATGATAAACAAATATATTTACCTAATCATGCACTACTCCTCATATTGATTCTCCTAGATCCATTGCCTTGTCACACTTGTGATGATCTGTCTAAGTATTTCCTAGGTCATGAACGGATTACATGAACCCGTCGTCTATTTAATATTCCGTTAGCGCAACGCACAAGTAAGGTAGTATGAAGACTATTACAAGGCCCCTAAGAGTATATTAAATGCATGTGAAATAACTTAAGAGGGATCAACCATATTAGGGGTAAGGTAGTATGAAGACTGTTATCGATGGTATCCTTTCTACACTACTCGTGTTTCCCTAGACATATCAACAGCGATACAGACAAAAGCTGGTTTTCTAAACACTAACGCGCACATTCATCAACAAGAAGCAACATCAAAAGGATCTACAACCTAAGTTTCATGCAATCATAGATAAATACAATGAAGGGTTTAGCCTCGCATGTTATAAAGAAAGCAAGAAGATAAATTAATCAAACAAAACATAGACATATTGAATGATTAATGATGAATAACCTTACTTGATTAAAACATGGATTCAAAGTAGTACAATAGGGTATTGAGACCCTAAAAACGACCTATAAAGCTGCTAGAATGACTAGGGTTCGTTTCCCTAGGTTTATACAAAGTTACACTCCTAAAACCCTAAAAACGGATTTATATTTATAAAGATATCGAGGCGACGGCGTCGCATAGAAATCCTGACGCCGTCGCCACGTAGATGATTCTAGATCATCTTTAAGTCGGCCACGTCTTGACGCCGTTATGAAATTCCTGACGCTGTCACTATATAGATCACGACGGCGTCGCTTTATGCCTGCGACGCCGTCTCCAGCCACTGTGTGCATAAATCTTCAAGAGATTTGGTGTAGGTCCATAATCTTGTTCGTTTCTTCTCCAAATGAGCCCAAGTCACGTGTATTGTAACACCCCGCCAAGGCGAAAGCACGAGGTGTAACTTAATGGATATCGTCACAACACAATGGCGTGTACTATAGAGAAACTAAAAGGAAAAGAAAATAACTACAGGGGACACTATGTGTCATAACAATACCCAACACAAGATAAAGGAGTCTTGCATTATTAAGTAATTTCATACACCAAACAAAGCATAAGCCAACATAAAAGTAAATCAATCCCAAACTTAAATTATCCAACAGAACATAAGTCTAAATCGAAAGAACAAATAAGGAGAGCTCCGCAAGCCAATCCTAAGGTCTCTCTACCCACTTCTCCTAGCATCATTAGTCTCACGTTGAATACCTGAAAATAATGCTTAAAAACGTTAACATAAAGTTGGTGAGAGTCATAGGTTTAAGACACGATATAAATCCAATTAAATCATTACTGTGATAAATGAAAACACTGCATGACAATAAATGAACTACCATATAAGCTATCATGTAAACCAAATCAAATCCAATCCAAACCAATATCATTCACACGATTACGAGACGTCTCTATCGCATAACTACTCCAATTAATCACTAAGCCATGGAGCATACCACAAATCCACTCCAATTGATCACTAAGCCATGGAGTATACCACAAAACCCACTCCAATTGATCACTAAGCCATGGAGCGTATCACCTCACAAACATGATACACATAACATAATAATAGCCACATAAAGCAATGCATCACTGTTAAACACATTATCATAGTAATCAAAACATTTCCATACTTGCATCATTTCCATCCCAATTGTGTTTAAAACGAAGTAAAAGTGTAGGACATAATGAAAACTCACCATATCATAGCTTAATCAAAAAGGTTCCAAGAAGCTTCACAAAGATCTAAACAACAAAACGTACGGATATTAACATCACTTTGGTCATCACTCCAATAAGGTGTAACCTCAACTATGATGGATTCTAAGTTATCTATCAATGTTCTAAACTCATTTTGTACCTTTTTAAATTCTTACATAACTAGCTTACACTTTATTCTTATACTTTCAATTTTCTGGATTTGAGCAGAATTTTAGACTCACTTGCACGCCCTAAACGCACCACTTATACATCTTTATAATTCTTGGAAAAATTCTACAGGTTACCAATATGACTTATGAACCCCTAATTATTCCCCCAAAGCTCATACTCTTTTATAAATACCCTTTAGAAAATCATAACACCAAGTGTCCAAAATTCGACTAGTAACAGACACCCTAAAAGTTTGATGTTAGCTGACCATTTTAAACACCACCACATACTTAGCCAAAAATCAGGGGTCACACACAACATATGAAATGACTTCCACGTGAATATTAGCCCTTGAGAAGGTGTCTAAGTATTTTTAGAAAAATCAAAACACTAACTAAAACCCGTCAGAAAATTCACTATTTTGTACACTTATCTTATAAAGATTATTTGACAACCTTCCTGGCCACGAAAACCCTTGGGGCTGGATTATTTGGAAAGAAGACTCAAAGGGCTACTGTTTAAAAAAAATAAACTCTTAAATATCATTCTTCATCATAGAGAAAATCGCTCGTGAAGACAACCCTAATTATGCTCAACACTAAATCAAGATTTCATGCAAACCCTAACATGTAATTTGCATGGTTATGCCCCTAATTCAATTCTAATCTATACTATTAACATTAATTACTCATTAAGATCTGTATTTTATTACAACCCTAATCTATCATAATTAAGCTATAAGAATAAAAAGATTTAAAGAGGTTTAATATATTTACCTTTATAAGGAAAACCCTAACAAAATTCTTGAATCTTTCTTGGTTCACTTATGGTAGTCGACTATTTTTTTGTTCTCTATGGATTATGGGACATTTTAGGGTATTAGGGGAAAAGGGATTATGGGCTAGGCCTTTTATTTAAAGACCCTAACTATCCTAGTCCAATTCTAATTAGGCTTATACAAAAAATAAAACCAAAAACCCTTTTTTTATTAAAACCGATCGGCCGCTCTTCCCTATTTTTTTTATTACTAATTACTTAATTTTAATCATTACCTTAAGTTTTTATAAAAACCTAAGCTAATTTGAGTATACCTTTTTATTTAAACGCAACAAACTAGACTTTCTGAAAATAACTTTTTATTTCCAAATTCACTTGCTAAATATGGAAAGTTTGATGTAAACTTCCATATTTCAATCACACCTTTCCTTTCCAAAAACCATATATATTCATAAACGCTTTAACCTTTAAAACCAAATTTTTGACGTAGCTACACATGCAAAACGTCATTCATTTCCCCAAACTTAAACACCCCACTCAAAAGAATGGATTACTTAACTCAACTTATGTGCACACATAACAAAATGATCATTTAAATTCTAAAACGATCACATGCACATATAAATACTACACTTATAAATCAAAACGACCACATAGCACACCAGAATCACATAAAACGAGCAAAAAGCTAAAGTCTAAAGGTATAAGCTAACCTGCTCAAACCACGGTTGTCACAGCATCCCCTCTTTATGAGAATCCTGTCCCGAGATTCAACTAGCTTGATCTACCACGCGATCAACAAACAGCTGAGGATACTTAGACTTCATATACTCCTCACGTTCCCAAGTAAACTCTGGGCCACGTTTAAAGTTCCAACGAACTTTCACAATGGGTATTCTACTACGCTTTAAACTCTTAACCTCACGGTCTATAATCTCTACAGGCTCTTCAACAAAACATAAAGTCTTGTCGATTTTAATTTCATCTATCGGTACATGTAACCCATCTTTAGCTAAACACTTTTTCAAATTTGACACATGGAATGTGTCATGCATCCCAGCCAATTCCTCAGGCAACCTTAACCGATAATGTAACACCCCCATTTTTACAATATAGCAGCGGAAGCTAATCTGGGGTATTACTTCATGGATACAACAATCATAATCATAGAAAATGACGCCCAAAAGAACGGTTTTATTCAAAAGAATATGATTTCTGAAGAGACATATCATTTCAGAATCAGAGTTTTACAAAGGAGGTCCCAAAATCTAGAAAACATAAAATGTGAATGATAACAAGTTTTTTAGCCATCTTTATGTCCATCATTAAGGCCACTCCATGCTAAAGTTGCTCAATTTACCTGAGATAAACATGACATAAAAAGGGTCAACACAAAGGTTGAGTGAAATTCATAGGTTTGAAATGTAATAGTTGAATACAAGTTATAGTGGAAATACTGGTATTGCAGGGACAATCATCATGGGGAACATTATTTATTGCATCTAAGCTCATGACATCAATACATTAACAGGGAAATCACCGTAGTGATATTGGTTAGGGACAGATATCCCCATGGAAAAGGTAACTTGACAAGGTCATCTATTAGGACAAATATTATGCGTTTGACTACCCCAAGCATGGGTATACCAACGGGAGCCGTCACCCCCAATAGATCTATTCACAATATTCGCGTTCACTCGCAATGCAAGTAATTAATGATTCATGATATGGAAATAATGGCACTGGAAGCTACTTAGGCAATAATATATCTGGATAGCATACATTTAGAAAACACTTGCATTCACAATGGTTTATATTAGGGTATCCACAGGTTTATAAAGTATTCAAAAGATTGAAATATGGGGTTATGAATTCATTAAGTCTTTGAAAAGTAATCACATTGTTATAAGATAAACGAGTATGTAAAAGAGTTTGTAACAAGCATGTATCCCCCTCGCGGGTTTATAAAACATGTAAATAAGTAAAGGCGAGGTTATGAACTTCACCTGATAGGTAGATGTAATAAATATTTCTGAATGAAAGCTGAACGACCTTATCACAATCTAACCAGGGAATGTGATATAGAAATAGCCACGTCACAACACAACCTGAGTAGAAATGTCAAGTCTTAGGAAGAAGACTGTACTTTAGAACTTGTTTAAGAGTTTATGAGTTTGATTGAAGAGTTTGGAATTATTGTATCACCGTTCGGGCCATCATATGTTAGAAGCCATTCTATAAACGTTTGAGGAGCGAGGGCACTTTAAATCGTAAACCCAACAACTCAGTCAGAACGTAATATCGAGATGGACATCGTAATATAAACTCTTAATATGAAGCTCCCTAGTATTGTGATACGATATAATCGGTTTTAAGCGTTTTGATCAATATCTGGAAATGATAAGCACGACAAGCGTTAATTAAAGTTATGTCTTGTAATGTTTTGAATACATTTTTATACTTTTTCAAAATGTTACATTTTAGACCCTTGAGAATGAAAAATGGCAAAATATACCCTTGGAGTTTGCACTTTTACAAGTTTGGTCCTTCTAGTTTAAAAGATGTACAAAGTAAACCTTGTACTTTGGAAAGTGACATAATAGACCCTTATAGTTATAACTTTGATAAAATGACATTTTCAGTCCTTTTAGTTATAAGTTTCAGAAAGTTACGATATATACCCCTTGCATGAAAATGATTTACAAAACAAGTCCGAATTGCCATGCAAGCTTATTTTAACATTCTAAAAGACATTTTCAGGTTATAGCTTATTAATATAAGCTAAAATATGAAGGTTTAACACAACGAAAGTTTAAAATAACGATTCGTTAAGCTATGACTCAAAACGGGTCAAATTAGGGTTTCAAAACGTAAACGCGCGGGTTTTAAGTTCAAATTCCTTCAATAATCAATAAAGTGGTTATTTTAACATTAATTAAGCATGTTAGGATAGATTATAACAACATTTAGCCATTATAACATTTAGTTTTAAGAAAAACATAAAATTAGGATTTCGAGTGTACGGTTTTGGATCAAAATGGAAAATAAGCATAAATTGAGTTATGAAACTTTAACAAGAGTTTATTTAGGATCATATGAACATTATAAGGGTGTAGTAGCAGGTATGAAGATCATAGAACTTGGGTTTGAGCTTATAGCTTGAAAACTGGTCAAAATCGGGACTTTTAGCTTCGTACGCCTAGAATAACGACTCCGGGGATTCAAGGCTTTAAAGCTTCTCTTGATTATTGTTCTTGGATCTCCATAGGACCTTCTTGAGCAGAGAATTTTTGCTCTAATGGGTTATAAAAAGAAGAAGTGGGGGATGAGTTGAAATGAATGGTTTAGAGTCCTATTTATAGCCGAATGGCTTCTTGGTGACCAAGGAAGCTTAGAGATCTGGTTAGGACACATACGAGAGCTAGAGGGTGATGTGGAGAGGCTATGTGATGAGTTTTGAGGTCTAGAGGTGGTAGGATTGCAAGGTGGAAGTGGTTTTGGTACTTGTGGTAGCCGCGGCATACTTAGGGGCTAAGGGTGGTCATGTGGCTTCAATTTTAACAAAGGAATGATGATAGCAGCTAGGTAATCTGCTTAGGAAGGTAGAGGTGCTTGTCATTAAGGTGCTTAAGTGCAAGAGAGGTCTTAAAATGGGTCGTTTTGCAAAAATGGGGGTCGCGGGTCATTTAGGGCTGGAATAGGATTTCTAGGCTTGGTTTTTAAGCACGCTTGAGTTATAAACGTGGATTAATATTTATAAGGATTGTATTATAGATTAATAACAATAATTGATAGGTGGTTTGGGTTTAAAATGGGTGGAAATGAGTAAACGGGTTAAAAGTTCAAATTAGGGCACGTTTAGGGTTTCTTGGATTCGATTTGTATACAAATGAAATGAAATGATGAATTAATGATTGTATATGATGAGTAATGTTGTAATTTATGTTATTACAACTTATTTGAGTATTGGTTTAGGTTTATGATGGATCAATATCGAGAAACGGGTCATGGTTTAGTATTTTGATCGGGTTAGGGTTTCTAGGTTTCTTTTTATGAAATCTTATGAAATGAGGATGATTATAGAATGTAAATGAAGTATATGACTTTTTTGTCACTGGTACTTGATGGATTATACAAGTTTCCTTTGGGAAAACAGAGGTAAAACAGCTATTTAGATATCATGTATTAATGACTTATACATTACGCTTTATAAGACTTGTACTTGACTTGGAGGGAGTTTATATTTCAAATGAGATGTTATATTACTTGTACATATGCTTTAGTAGCTTGTACCTTCGCTTTAGATATTGATTTTTTAGGGAATTAGGGTTTAGAGGCATACGATAATAGTTTAAAGCCCGTCTTAATATAACGTTGCAAATGGTACATTATATGATTAATGTACTTTCGAATAATGATATTAAGATAATGAATTGATATGTTATGATGTTTGCTTAACGTATATGAAGATAGGATTGTCATAGGTAGGTTGCGTGAGCTTGTCTACTTTAGTTATGTAAATTATATTGCATATTGAGATATTGGTAATGCAAGTAATGTAATAAAGCAAAAAATTTCCTCGTACAATTGTGATCATAATAAAATAGGTTGATTTTGCATTTGATGAAAATTAGTCTCCACCCCTTACATAAATCTCGTCTCGAGAATTAGCTAGATGTCAAAGAGATATCAAAGAATGGTTATGAATTTTGTAAGAGAGTTGCTAATCATGTGGGATACAGATTTGGAAATGAACAGATAATAAAGGTAATAATGATAATGTTTAAGTGAAGAAAAGGAATTATTTGTACAAACGGATTGAAAGAAATTTGTTTGTACGTATGCTATATATTTAAGCCTACTTATCTATAATTTGTCACTTACAAAGAAAAGCGTCCAAATCCTTGTAACTGAAAATTTATAAATTCATAGTTCGGAGATTTATA
>BQNB010017908.1:0-69143 GCA_026074375.1 Tanacetum coccineum
CCATTATCATGAACTGTTAATTATGGTATAACCAATTGGATTGGTCTCAGTAAGCGTGAATGTTATTAATAGATCTATTTGGGAAACGACCTCCCCGTTCGGGTGACTAGCTATCACCGAGAACGAACGTATAGCATGTTGAATTTGAGGATGTTTTGGGTTAAACATCTAATCGGGCAGAAATTGCAATATATATTATTGCAAAAAAGATCGTCGAGCTTCAGTGTCATGAGCTTAGGAAAATGTAAATCAGGTTTTGTGATGTCTGCATGTGTTGCATTATCACTGGAAAAGTCTTGCGGTCCTGCATATTATATTTTTGCTAACCTATGAATTCACTAACAATTTTGTTGACGTTTTAAAGCAATGTTTTCAGGTGGTCAATAGGCACGAGGTGCCATGGATACATTGGTGACACTTTTGGTTATCACGCTAAAGATTTGAATGTAATATGTTTTGGGAAATGTATTGTCAATCTTTGTAATATCAAACACTAAACAAGTAAAGCTGCATGCTTTGTGTAACAAGTCTTTTATCAAATCCAATGTATCGTTTTTAAACGACTTTTTTTGTCATTCTTATATATATCTTGTGCAATGTTATTGATCTGAGAAGTAACACGCCCCGGATATCATTATTCCGCTGCGACCCATTTTGGGGGTGTTACACCTCATGTCTACAACCTTGATATACCTTGTACTCCAAGTAATCACTTTTCTTGAATCCTGAGACAAAGCTAAACCTTACTTGTTTTCCAAGAACCACCAAGACTTAGAATACCAAGAAACCCGTGGACACCTTTAAACTTCAATAATTCAAGATTCTAGTTAATCAACTAAACCTTGAAGCCTTTTTATCCTTCAAACTTGATCACCTCTAGAACCTTAAAAACAACACATTGAAGCGTAAAGATTCAACCTTGTACAAACCCTTCTGAGGCTTGAACCTTGTAAAATTTAAACCTTTGCAATACCAACCTTGATAAACCCCAAGACTCTTGCAAAACTCGACAATCTTAAGCCTTCAAATCCTTGATCGAAATCTACTTTAAATAGAATCTGCAGATTCTGGAACAGCAACTTCGACCTACTGTATCTCTCTCTATGAACCTCTAACTGAAGATCCCTCCTGTGAGATTCTAGATCTATGTGTCTTCGATCTACGATTCGAATTTCACAACGATCCAACGGTCAACGAATCCGCAACGTCAATTCTCTCACCGCTGCGCAGGAACCGACGAACCAAAAAGAGGAGATATCACTTGATAGGATTGTACACCTTTGAGTCGACCTAGCTTCAAAAAACCAACGTAACCTTGTCTCTTGATACCACTTGTTGAATAAATAAACCCAACAGACCTTGAAAGCTAGCACGGAATATAGACTCAAAGAAAACACACGTGACCCCAAACGTTACATTGTATTAATTAACGAATGAGCAAAGAAGAATATACGCACATGTTATACCCTCGTACCAAACCTTTATTAAATCCCTAATAAAGCTATTACAATGAGGAAGAAGAATGAATAACGAGCATTCCCCCTCATCCCTATTTATAGAGATGAGTGGGTAGAAACCTATCCTAAATAGAATAGGAAACATCCTTGCCTTTAAAAGGCAAGCTTATCTAATCCTAGTTATAGTCTATTCCTAATCTAAATTACAATGTACACTTAACCCCCTAACCTTAGTTTAAGTTTATTCCTAATATACAACAATTTCCACCTTAGGACTAACACTTAAACATAATCGATACTCAGCATCTTCATCCAATGCTGGAACCTCGAACCGGGGACCGCCTTGTTAACCAGGCCTTGTACTTTAGTAATTTCCTTAGATTAGCTTTCATAGACTCCTTTCTTCTTTTCAGCAACATTACCCTCTGCACCCTCTTGACCAGGTACTCCGGTTACCGTAATGTTTGCCCCCACCTTTATACCAAGGTGTACCTTTTCCTGCTCCTTTACCAAGCAGTCCGTGTTTGTCTTCTCTTCAGGTTGCTTGTCCTCCAACCGCCTTTGAGCCACTGCAGTATCATCGTTACTAACCTGAAAAACCTCAGCTTCACGATCCCTGCAGTTCCACCTCAAACCAAACACGTTTTTTATCTTGTACTCCATGGAATCCTGTTTCAACACCAGGACCAAGTTGTTTGAACCCAACTTGTTTTATTATCATGGAAAATCAGGGGGTACATCTATTATTTCACCTAAGCTCATGCCATCAATACATTACACAGGGAAATCACGTAGTGATATTGGTTAGGGGACAGGGCTGTCCCGTGGAACAGGTAACTTGCAAAGGTCCCTTTAGGACAAAATATAAGTGCGTTTGGCTACCCCAAGCAAAATTTTTGGGATATACAACGGGAGTCCGGTCACCCCCAATAGATTCTATTCACAATATTCGCGTTTACTCGCAATGCAAGTAATTAATGATTCATGATATGGAAATAATGGCACTGGAAGCTACTAAGGCAATAATATATCTGGATAACATACATTTGGAAAAACACTTGCATTCATGGTTTATATCAGGTATCACAGGTTTATAAAGTATTCAAAAGATTGAAATGTAGGATTATGAATTCACTAAGTCTTTAAAAAGTAATCACATTGTTATAAGATAAATGAGTATGTAAAAGAGTTTGTAACAAGCATGTATCCCCCTCGCGGGTTTATAAAACATGTAAATAAGTAAAGGCGAGGTTATGAATCTCACCTGATAGGTAGATGCAATAGCAAAGGTATATGAAGTGAAATGCGGCGGTATGGTAGTACGATGTTATTTACTCGGGCGGAAAGTATATCAACTTGAAATAAAACAGCTTCAACATGAAATCATGTAACCTGAGTAAATATGTCAAGTTTTAGGAAGATTGTACTCTAGAACTTTGGTTCTAAGATTTATGAGTTTGATTGAAGAGTTTGGAATTATTGTATCACCGTTCGGGCCATCATAATTTAGAATTCATTCAGTAAACGTTTGAGGAGCTAGGGCACTTTAAATCGTAAACCCAACAACTCAGTCAGAACGTAATACCAAGATGAAACCTCTTAATATGAAGCTCCCTAGTATTGTGATATGATGTAATCGGTTTTAAACGTTTTGATTAATATCTAAAAATGTTAAGCACGAGAAGCGTTAATTAAAGTTATGTCTGGTAAGGTTTTGAATGTGTTTTTATACTTTTTCAAAATGTTACATTTTAGACCCTTGAGTTTGAAAAGTGGCAAAATATACCCTTGGAGTTTGCATTTTTACGACTTTGGTCTTTCAGCTTTAAAAGATATACCAAGTAAACCTTGGACTTTAGAAAGAGACATAATAGACCCCTATAGTTATAACTTTGATAAAATGACGTTTATAGTCCTTTTAGTTATAAGTTTCTGAAAGTTACGATATATACCCCTTGCATGGATTATAATTACAAAACATGTCCAAATGGCCATGCAAGATTATTTTAACAATTAAAAAGATATTTATAAGTTATAATAGACTAAAATATGAAGATTTAACGCAACACAAGTTTAAAATAATGATTCGTTAAGCTAGGAAGCAAAACGGGTCATATTAGGGTTTCAAAACGTAAACGCGTGGGTTTTAAGTTCAAATTCCTTCATTAATCAATAAAGTAGTTATTTTAACATTATTTAAGCATGCTAGGATAGATTATAACAATATTTAACCATTATAACATTTAGTTTTAAGAAAAACACGAAATTAGGGTTTCAGGTGTACGGTTTGGATCAAAACGGAAAATGAGCATGAATTGAGTTATGAAACTTTAACAAGAGTATATTTAGGATCATATGAACATTATAAGGGTGTAGTAGCAGAAGTAGAACATTCAAAACCTGGGTTTGAGCTTCAATGATCAAAAATGGTGGAAATGGGTCGTTTCGGGTAGTATTTCCACTCGTACGCCTTGTATCTTGTTCCTGGGGCTTCAATTCTTTAGGGCTTTGCTTCTTGAACTTCTTTAATGATCCTAGGATCATAAGGGAGAAAAGGATTTCTGCAATAAGGGTTATAGAGGAGGAGGTGTGGTGCAAGTTAGAATGAGCTACCTAAGGTCGTATTTATAGTAGTTTGAAGGCAAAGGAGTTAAGGAAGCTTAAGAATCTGATGTGCGACACTTGGAAGGTCTAGTACATGATGTGGTGAAGCTAGGGGCTGAGTTTGGATGAGTCATGGATGCTAGAAATCAACTAGAAGGTGTTGGAACACCCATGTGCTTGCCTCGACTGAAGTAAGCAAAAGAGAGGCCATGTGCTCTCAATTTTGACCAAGGAATGGTCTAAGTAGGTGGGTAAGCTGCTTAAGGGTTTCTAGAAGAGGTTCAGATAAGATTTTTGCACTTGGAATGGTTTAAAATGGGTCAAAATTGATGGTGAATGGGTTCGGGCTGTTTTAGGGTTTGACTAGGTTTTCATAAGGTTTCAAGTCTTTATTTCGTGTATAAATGATTAAGGATAGTTAATATATGTAGCCAAGGTCTGATATAGGAATGATTAACAAAGATTAGCAATTGGTTTGGGTTAAAACGGATTAGAATTGAAGAAATGAGGTCACGGGTTTGATTAGGGCACATTTAGGGGTTTCTTGACTTTCTTGGTTTATATTTTGTATACTCTTGATTAGGAATGATGGAATACAGATCCTAGAGTTTAAATAAAGTATTATCAATGAATTTTGATCGTTTTTTTTAGTTAAAATGGGTTGAAATTGAAAGAATAAGCCGTAGCTTGGAATTAGGGTTCATATAAGGCTTTTTAGGGTTTTCTAGCTTTGTAATTCTCGTACATTGTTGAAGCAAGGATGGATAATGATGGATACAGATTTGTAAACTCATTTTATGGGTTTACGATGACTCTTGGTTGCTTACTTGAGAATGAGATGGTCTGAAAATGAGTAAACGGGTCAAAATCACAATTAGGGTACAATTAGGGTTTTCTGGATTCGTTTCTTGGATAATTGAGGTAGAATGATGAAATGATGATGGAATATGATTGATTAGGATTGATATGATTGTAAAATAAGTTATTACAACTTATTTGAGTGTTGGTTAAGGTTTAAAACAGATAATAATTGATAACGGGTCATGGTTTAGTATTTGGCTCGGGTTAGGGTTTCTGACTTTTGAATTAGGGTTTTGAGTGTAAATATGTGTATGAAAGCTTATGAATGGAATAGTTAGGGTTTATATATTGTAATATGAGTATAGTAGCTTGTGCATAAGTGGTGGTGAAGAAATTGGAATGAAAACGGAGGTAAAACGGCTATTTTGGATATCATGCATTAATGACTTGTACATTATGTATTAGAGACTTGTACCTTTCTTTAGAGAGGATGTATATTCATATGAGATGTTATGTTACTTTTATATATGCTTTAGTAGCTTGTACATTCACTTTAGATATTAATCCTTCATGGAATTTAGGGTTTAGTGGTATACGATAATGATTTAAAGCCCATTTTGATATAACGTTGCGAATGGTACATTATAGGAATAATGTACTTTATAATAAGGATATGATGATGTTGACTTGACATGTTATGATGTTTGCTTGACATATATGAAGATAGGATTGCCATAGATAGGTTGCGTGAGCTTGTCTACTTTAGTTATGACATACTGAGATATATAAGTAATGTAATAAAGCGAAAAATTTCCCCATACAATTGTGATAGTAGTAAAATAGGTTGATGAAAATTGTGGGTTGTTATAGTCTCCACTCCTTATAAAAATCTCGTCCCGAGATTTAATTGAAAATTATAGTGATATAGATGAAGGTACTAGGCATGAATTTGATTTTTATGTTAGGCTAATCAAGGTCACAAGTCCACGTGTTTGATGCATTTATAATAATGCTGCGCACCATAATTATAATTACCTCCTTTCACACGTCTACTTATTTCCAAGACCACACCTTTTGACGACAACCAATATAATTTCTCCAGATTCTGATAGAATCTGCGTGGATGGAATACATTGCGCCATTTAGATCGTAAGGAAAAAAAATATCATTATTAGTTTACCTTGTTAAAGTCAACAATCGAATAGAATGCTATCACAAGTCTTCGGCAAATTTTCATACCGTAGTGGTATGAAATATTTGACATTGTATAGTTCTGGTGTGGTGCCTTGTTATTACGTTGCAGGATTTATAACGTGAAAAATTTTAGAATATGGATATTATGGAATGAGAAATGTCAAGGAATGATTATGAATTTGTAAGAGAGTTGCTAATCGCGTGAGATACAGATTTTGAAATGAATAGATGATGAAGGTAATAATGAAAATGAAGGTAATAATGATAATGATTAAGGGATTGTTTGTACAAACGGATTGAAAGAAACTTGTTTGTACGTATGTTATATACTTTTATAGCTACCTGTATTTATAATTAGTCACTTTACAAAAAGAGAACTGTTGTTGCAACTCCTTGTAACTGGAGAAATTGTATTTAATTTCATAGTTAAGAGGATTTATAATTTCCTTATTCAAATGAAAAAAGTGACCTAGTTCATTTCAATATGTGATCATAAATCTGTCTTCCATAAGCATAAAAAACATGATATGGTAATGGGTAGAAAATGATATGATCATGAATGGTTAGATAATATTGAGATGTTGATTGTACTGACGCCCATATAATTGAGGATGAAAATTTATGTTGCAAAGGTATGAGGAGAGTATTCAGAGTTTAAACATAATAGAATTGATAAATAATGTGGTTTTTGATATTCTTCAGATAAACAAGATGTAACAAGAATTTTATCACTGTATTTATTTCATGGATTAGCTTTATTACGAACTCAAAAAGAGTTGGAACTTATGTTACTTGTCTACGATTTAGTTGAGAGAAGATTGATCAATTTTGTTTAGAAACAGAAGTGCTTGGTCCTAAGTTTCTAGTTTGAAGTCGTACTTTTGTGGTATTTTGACAGACCTGTCAGGGCACGACCCCTGTGTGATGCAGAGTACACTTTCTACAAAGGGGATGAGGTCCATTATATCCACGGTTTCCATTAGCCTTGAAGGTTTCTTGTCTTCCATTTTGCTGCTGATGGTGATCATTGTTGCGGCTGTTATTGTTACGGTTATCAGGGTAGTTGTTGTTATTGCGATTGTTGGAGTGGTTATTATTGTTGCGATCATTGGGGTAGTTGTCTTTGTCACGATTATTGGAATAGTTGTTGTTATTGGGATAGTTGTTGTTGTTGGTGGTGTTCCTTCTATCATCAAACTTTCGTTTGTGATCATTGGTTTCTTGCACAGAATTACGCTTTATTATTTGGTCCATTAGCCTGTGAGCTATGTTGGTGGTGGGTTCTTCCGGTCGTCTATGGTTTTGAAACCTCTGCAGTAAGGTTCACTTCAATGCTTTGCGGCAGTCCCGATGAAGCTTTCTTAGTTTAATCGTGTGTTTGGTACCATATTCGGGCATAAAACGGCTAATTCCTAGAATCTTCTAATATAAGTCTTGAGATCACTTCCATTTATAGTCAGACTATAAAATTCATCTTCCATTTTCTTGATATCAGTTCGAGGATAATACTTGTTCATCAGAAGCCTTTTTAGCTCAGTCCAGGTGATTTGATTAGCTTGCTCTATTCCCATAGGCTGGGCATATGCATTCCACCAGGATAAGGCATCATCAGGTTATTGTCTACTGTTGCCAATGTTACGTAGATTTTCCTCAAAACATTGTTTCGTGAGAATACTGATTCGGAGTTCGTTTTTAAAAAGCGATAAGCCTACTGCTCTTCCGTACATTTTAAATAGCAGAAAGGTTGCCAGCTAATAAACTTCTTTTTAGTTTCCGTTTTCACTGCTAGGATTTCTTGTAAGATTGCTGGGATTACTAGCACATGCTATGGCAGAGTCTGTGCTATCCAGGGTTGTAGTATGATTAGCAATCGTTGCCGGATGGGCATCCAAAGTTTTTGGCTGGTGTTTCGGATGGTGACGTCGCCTTTGGGAGATTCTATCACATGATAGAGAATTGTAGTAGTATGACATCACTTGTTTAGATAGGTAATACTTAAAAGAAATGTGATGCTTTAACTGCTTAGGAACGACATTTTAAAGACTTAAAGGTTATGATGAAGACGGAGATAATGATACAAATCATGGAGATGATGATGAAAGAGAGAGATAAGCTGGAAATAAGGTACGTAACAGGATTACCTTCATAAATAACTTTCCTTCTTAGGTGGTAATAGTTCTTCTGGAACGAAAAGAGACTATCGGGGGATCTAGAATAGTAATGATGGTGGTAATATCGGAGATGGAGTTAAAATAGCTGGTGGAGTAATAGGATCTGGTGGTGAAATAAGTAATTCCTTTGCATAAAATGCTTGTACGTTCTTCAAATAAGGATTATTGTAAAGAGATGAGAATACTAGTGGGATTATATTAGAGTTTTCCGAAAAGTTAAAAGAATTGCTTCCTGCTGAAGCTAGGAAATAATCCGGTGAGACTGAAGTATAGTTAAGAATATTCATAGAGGAAAAAGCATCCTCAATATCGGAAGTAGAACGGTTAGGAGAAGACATCGTTCTGATAACAACCTAATTTGTAAATAACATAAGTTATTTATATAATAGTATAATAGATACGTATCTTTACATGCTTGTTCCGGAATGTAGTGGCACAGAGGACTTTGATGGCTGAAAAAGAAATGTGGTTATAGTTAAGGTTTTGACCTTGTTCTCTATAACCATGGCGCTGATACCAATCTGTAACACCCCCATTTTTACAATATAGCAGCGGAAGCTAATCTGGGGTATTACTTCATGGATACAACAATCATAATCATAGAAAATGACTCAAAAGAGACGTTGTTGGAAAAATTTAGTTATCATTTATTATAATCAGAGTTTTTACAAAATGCAGGTCCCAAAATCTAAAACATCATGTTTGAATGATAACAGTTCAACCATCTTCGAGTCCATGCCACTCCATACCATAAGTTGCTCAATTACCTGAGATAAACATGCATAAAAAGGGTCAACACAAATGTTGAGTGAAATTCATAGGTTTGAAATACTAATAGTTGGAATACAGTTAGATGGAATATTGGCATTACTGGGATAATTATCATGGAGATCAGTATTATTATGGAGAACAATATTATCATGGAAAACAGTTGAATATTATATGGTTGAATGCAAGTCATTATAATGGTAATAATTGCAATGAATACAATTATCTTGGAACATCAGGGTAACATTATTATTTCACCTAAGCTCATGACATCAATACATTAACAGGGAAATCACCGTAGTGATATTGGTTAGGGACAGATGTCCTCGTGGAAAAGGTAACTTGCCAAGGTCACCTATTAGGACAAATATAGTGCGTTTGGCTACCCCAAGCATGGGTATACAAACGGGAGTCGTCACCCCCAATAGATCTATTCACAATATTCGCGTTCACTCGCAATGCAAGTAATTAATGATTCATGATATGGAAATAATGGCACTGGAAGCTACTTAGGCAATAATATATCTAGATAGCATACATTTGGAAAAACACTTGCATTCATGGTTTATATCAGGTATCACAGGTTTATAAAGTATTCAAAAGATTGAAATATGGGGTTATGAATTCATTAAGCCTTTGAAAAGTAATCACATTGTTATAAGATAAACGAGTATGTAAAAGAGTTTGTAACAAGCATGTATCCCCCTCGCGGGTTTATAAAACATGTAAATAAGTAAAGGCGAGGTTATGAATCTCACCTGATAGGTAGATGCAATAGCAAAGGTATATGAAGTGAAATGCGGTGGTATGGTAGTACGATGTTATTTACTTGGGCGGAAAGTATATCAACTTGAAATAAAATGGCTTCAACATGCAATCACGCAACCTAAGTAAATATGTCAAGTTTTAGGAAGATTGTACTCTAGAACTTTGGTTCTAAGATTTATGAGTTTGATTGAAGAGTTTGGAATTATTGTATCACCGTTCGGGCCATCATAATTCAGAAGTCATTCAGTAAACGTTTGAGGAGCTAGGGCACTTTAAATCGTAAACCCAACAACTCAGTCAGAACGTAATACCAAGATGAAACCTCTTAATATGAAGCTCCCTAGTATTGTGATATGACGTAATCAGTTTTAAGCGTTTTGATCAATATCTGGAAATGTTAAGCACGAGAAGCGTTAATTAAAGTTATGTCTGGTAAGGTTTTGAATGTGTTTTTATACTTTTTCAAAATGTTACATTTTAAACCCTTGAGTTTGAAAAGTGGCAAAATATACCCTTAGAGTTTGCATTTTTATGACTTTGGTCCTTCAGCTTTAAAAGATATACCAAGTAAACCTTGGACTTTGGAAAGTGACATAATAGACCCCTATAGTTATAACTTTGATAAAATGACGTTTATAGTCCTTTTAGTTATAAGTTTATGAAAGTTACGATATATACCCTTTGCATGGATTATAATTACAAAACATGTCCAAATTGCCATGCAAGATTATTTTAACATTTCAAAAGATATTTATAAGTTATAATAGACTAAAATATGAAGATTTAACGCAACACAAGTTTAAAATAACGATTCGTTAAGCTAGGAAGCAAAACGGGTCATATTAGGGTTTTAAAACGTAAACGCGTGGGTTTTAAGTTCAAAATCCTTCATTAATCAATAAAGTAGTTCTTTTAACGTTATTTAAGCATGATAGGATAGATTATAACAATATTTAATCATTATAACATTTAGTTTTAAGAAAAACGCAAAATTAGGGTTTCGGGTGTACGGTTTTGGATCAAAACGGAAAATGAGCATGAATTGAGTTATGAAACTTTAGCAAGAGTATATTTAGGATCATATGAACATTATAAGGGTGTAGTAGCAGAAGTGGAACATTCAAAACCTGGGTTTGAGCTTCAATGATCAAAAATGGTGGAAATGGGTCGTTTCGGGTAATATTTCCACTCGTACGCCTTGTATCTTGTTCCCGGGGCTTCAATTCTTCAGGGCTTTATTTCTTGAAATTTTTTAATGATCCTAGGATCATAAGGGAGCAAAGTATTTCTGCCTATAAGGGTTATAGAGGAGGAGGTGTGGTGCAAGTTAGAATGAGCTATCTAAGGTCCTATTTATAGTAGTTTGAAGGCAAAGGAGTTAAGGAATCTTATGAATCTGATGTGAGACACTTGTAAGGTCTAGTACATGATGTGGTGAAGCTAGGGGCTGAGTTTGGATGAGTCATGGATGCTAGAAATCAACTAGAAGGTGTTGGAACACCCATGTGCTTGCCGCGGCTGAAGTAAGCAAAAGAGAGGCCATGTGCTCTCAATTTTGACCAAGGAATGGTCTAAGTAGGTGGGTAAGCTGATTAAGGGTTTCTAGAAGAGGTTCACATAAGAGTTTTGCACTTGGAATGGTTTAAAATGGGTCAAAATTGATGGTGAAGGGGTTCGGGCTGTTTTAGGGTTCGACTAGGTTTTCATAAGTTTTCAAGTCTTTATTTCATGTATAAATGATTAAGGATAGTTAATATATGTAGCAAAGGTCTGATATAGGAAGGATTAACAAATATTAGCAATTGGTTTGGGTTAAAACGGATTAGAATTGAAGAAATGAGGTCACGGGTTTGATTAGGGCACATTTAGGGTTTTCTTGACTTTTCTTGGTTTGTATTTTGTATACTCTTGATTAGGAATGATGGAATACAGATCCTAGAGTTTAAATAAAGTATTATCAATGAAGTTTGATCGTTGATTTTAGTTAAAATGGGTTGAAATTGAAAGAATAAGCCGTAGCTTAGAATTAGGGTTCACATAAGGCTTTTTAGGGTTTTCTAGCTTTGTAATTCTCGTACATTGCTGAAGCAAGGATGGATAATGATGTATAAAGGTTTGTAAACTCATTTTATGGGTTTACGATGACTCTTGGTTGCTTACTTGAGAATGAGATGGTCTGAAAATGAGTAAACGGGTCAAAATCATAATTAGGGTACAATTAGGGTTTTCTGGATTCGTTTCTTGGATAATTGAGGTAGAATGATGAAATGATGATGGAATATGATTGATTAGGATTGATATGATTGTAAAATAAGTTATTGCAACTTATTTGAGTGTTGGTTAAGGTTTAAAACAGATAATAATTGATAACGGGTCATGGTTTAGTATTTGGCTCGGGTTAGGGTTTCTGACTTTTAAATTAGGGTTTTGAGTGTAAATATGTGTATGAAAGCTTATGAATGGAATATTTAGGGTTTATATATTGTAATATGAGTATAGTAGCTTGTGTATAAGTGGTGGTGAAGAAATTGGAATGAAAACAGAGGTAAAACGGCTATTTTGGATATCATGCATTAATGACTTGTACATTTTGTATTAGAGACTTGTACCTTTCTTTAGAGAGGATGTATATTCATATGAGATGTTATGTTACTTTTATATATGCTTTAGTAGCTTGTACATTCACTTTAGATATTAATCCTTCATGGAATTTAGGGTTTAGTGGTATACGATAATGATTTAAAGCCCATTTTGATATAACGTTGCGAATGGTACATTATAGGAATAATGTACTTTATAATAAGGATATGATGATGTTGACTTGACATGTTATGATGTTTGCTTGACATATATGAAGACAGGATTGCCATAGATAGGTTGTGTGAGCTTGTCTACTTTAGTTATACTGAGATATATAAGTAATGTAATAAAGCAAATTTCCTCGTATAATTGTGATAATAGTAAAATAGGTTGATGAAAATTCTTGAGTTGTTATAACTGTAGCTTCATTACCTCCAGTTTGGTTTCTAGTATTGTTTCCATTCTTGTTTCCACGGTTTTGATTTCTCAACTTAGGACAATCCTTCCTAAAATGTCCTGGCCTTCCACACTCATAAAAAACAATACCCCGCTGATTCCTAACTGGGGCTCTCTGAGAGTTTGGAGTAACTATAGTCGTACAATCCCTAGTTATATGACCAACTCTCTTGCAGTTTCCACATCTCATAGTACACGGCCCTGCATGGTGCAACTTGCACTTGTTTCAGTAGGGAAGAGATCTTACATACCTATTTTTCTCATTGTTCCCTTGCTCCATCAGATCGTAAGGAATCGATATTCATTAACCTTTTATAAAGTTAACATCGAATAAGAATGCTATCAACATAAGTCTTTGTCGAAACTTTCATACATAGTGGTATTGAAATCATTTGACTTTAGTATAGATTCTTGTGTGTTTCTTGTCATTAAGTTGCAGAATATAACAGAACATTTTAGAATATGGAGATTCATGGATTGTGTGTGTCAAAAGAATATGATTATGAATTTGTTAGAGAGTTGCTAATCACGTGATGATAAAGATTGGAAATGAACTTATATTGAAGATATATGATAATGAGTAATAATGATAAATGATTAAAGAATTGTTTGTATAAACGGATTGAAGAACTTGTTGTACGTATGTTATTTTCTTAAGCTACTTATTTATAATTTGTCACTTACAAAAAGAAGCGTTCAACTCCTTGTAACTGAGAATTTATAAATTCATAGTTCAGAGATTTATAATTTCCTTATTCAAATGAAGAAGCATTCTAATTCATTTCAATAAGATGATCATAAATCGTCTTACCTAAGCATAAAAACATGATATGGTATATGGGTAGAATAATGATGTGATAATGAATGGTTTAGATAAATATTGAGATGTTGATTGTACTGACGCCCATATAATCGAGGATGAAAATTTATGTTGCAAAGGTATGAGGAGAGGATTCAGAGTTAGACATAATAAAATTGACAAACGATGTCGAGTTTTGATACCACCAGATAACAAGATGTAACGGAATTATCACTTTATTATTTCATGGATAACTTTACATATGAAACTCTAAAAGAGTTGATACTTATGTTACATGTCTCGAGATTTAGTTGAGAGATAGAGTGGTGTTTGGAAACAGAAGTTCTTAGTTCCTACAGTTTCTAGTCTGATGGCCTACTTTGCGGCAATTCTGACACCTGACAGTGCACGGTCCTGTGTGATGCAGAGTACACTTTCTACAAAGGGGATGAGGTCCATTATATCCATGGTTTCCATTAGCCTTGAAGGTTTCTTGTCTTCCATTTTGCTGCTGATGGTGATCATTGTTGCGGCTGTTATTGTTACGGTTATCAGGGTAGTTGTTGTTATTGCGATTGTTGGAGTGGTTATTATTGTTGCGATCATTGGGGTAGTTGTCTTTGTCATGATTATTGGAATAGTTGTTGTTATTGGGATAGTTGTTGTTGTTGGTGTTCCTTCTATCATTAAACTTTACGTTTTGTGTCTTTGGTTTCTTGCACATAATACGCTTTATTATTTGTCCATTTGCCTGTGAGCTATGTTGGTGGCTTCGTCCAGAGTTTGAGGTTTTGAAGCGTTAAGTTTCTTCAATGCTTTGCGCAGTCCCCCGATGAAAGGCTTCCATAAGTTTCTCGGTGTTTGGAACCATATTCGGGCATAAAGGATTATTCATGGAATCTTCTTAAGAATAAGTCTTGAGATCATTTCCATTTTCAGTCTGACCATAAAATTCATCTACTATTTTTCTGGATCCTCATTCGAGGACAATACTTGTTGTAGAAGCCTTTTTAACTCAGTCCAGGTGATTTGATTAGCTTGCTCTATTCCTATAGGTTGGGCATATGCATTCCACCAGGACAAGGCATCATCAGTTAATGTACATGTGCAAAATGTTTACTTTATTTTCCTTAGCACATCGGCTTCCGAGAAATAATACGATTCGGTTCAGTTCAATACCAGCGGAATAAGGCCTACTGCTCCTTCCGTACCATTAAAGCAGAAAGGTTGACAGCTGATAAACTCTTTGTGTTTCCCAGGTTTCACTGCTGAGTTCCAGTAAGATTGTTGGGATTACTAGCACTTGCTATGGCAGCAGTCTGTGCTTCCAGGGTTGTAGTAAGATTAGCAATCAGTTGTCGGATGGCATCCAAAGTTATGGCTGGTGTTTCAGATGTTGACGTCCTTTTGGGAGGCATTCTATCAACATAAGATAACATGTAGTAAGAATGACATCACAAGTTTTGAAAGGTAATACTTAAAAGAAAATGTGATGCTTAAAATGCTTAAAGAGTAATGAATTTTAAGCACTTAAAGGTTATGATGAAGACGGAGATAATGATGCAAATCATGGAGATGATGATGAAAGAGAGAAATAAGCTGGAAATAAGGTACGTAACGGGATTGCTTCATATATAACTTTTCTTCTTAGGTGGTAATAGTTCTTCAGGAACAAAGAGATATCAGGGATTAAAAAGTAATGATGGTGGTAATATCAGAGATGGAGTTAAAATAGCTGGTGGAGTAATAGGATCTGGTAGTGAAATAAGTAATTCCTTAGCATAAAATGCTTGTACGTTATTCAAAATAAGGCTTATTGTAGAGAATTAAGGAATACTTAGTGGGATTATATTCGGTTTTCCCGAATAGTTTAAAAGATTGCTCTCCTGATGAAGCTGGGAATAATCCGGTGAGACTGAAGTATAGTTAAGAATATTCATAGAGGAAAAAGCATCCTCAATATCGGAAGTAGAACGGTTGGGAGAAGACATCGTTCTGATAACAACCTAATTTGTAAATAACATAAGTTATTTATATAATAGTATAGTAATCGTATCTTTTATTTCTTTGTTCTGGAAGGTAGTGCACCTGAGGACTTTGATGCTGAAAAAGAATGTGGTTATAGTTAAGGTTTTGACCTTATTCTCTATAACCCTGGCGTTGATACCAATCAGTAACACCCCAATTTTTACTATATAGCAGCGGAAGCTAATCTGGGGTATTACTTCATGGATACAACAATCATAATAATAGAAAACGACTCAAAAGAGACGTTGTTGGAAAAATTTAGTTATCATTCATTATAATCGAGTTTTTACAAAATGCAGGTCCCAAAATCTAAAACATCATGTTTGAATGATAACAGTTCAGCCATCTTCGAGTCCATGCCACTCCATGCCATATGATGCTCAATTACCTGATAAACATGCATAAAAAGGGTCAACACAAAGGTTGAGTGAAATTCATAGGTTTGAAATGTAATAGTTGAATACAAGTTATCGTAATGGAAATATTCGCATTGCAGGGATAATTATCATGGAGATCAGTATTATTATGGAGAACAAGAAAACAGTTGAATATTAAATGGATGTATGCATAGTCATTATAATGGTACTAATTGCAACGATACAATTATCAATGGAAAAATCAGGGTTACATTAGATTGTACCTAAGCTCTGACATCAATACATTAAAAGGGGAAGATAACCGTACGTGATCATTGGTTAGGGACAGTGTCCGTGGAAAAGGCTAACTTTGACAAGGTCACCTATTAGGACAAATATAGTGCCTTTGGCTTCCCACAAGCAAAAAAACAAAAAAAAAAAAAAAAAAAACAATAACAAATATAAAACGTGTATACAAACGGGAAGTCGTCACACCAAATAGATCTATTCAAAATATTCGTATTGCTTTAATTTTTTCCTTTAAATATTTTTTTTTATTATAAAAATCTATTTTTTTTTATTTTTTTTTTTTCCTTCCTTTTTTTTTTTTTTCTCTTTTTTTGGTTCATAGCCAATGCAGGTATTAATGATTCATGATAATGGAAAATAATGTCACTTGGAAGCTACTTAGAATAATATTTATGGATACATACATTGGAGAAAACACTTGCATAATGGTTTATAGCAGGTATCACGGTTTATAAAGTATTCAAAGGATTGAAATGTGGGATTATGAATTCATTAAGTCTTTGAAAAGTAATCACATTGTTATAAGATAAATGGAGTATGTAAAAGAGTTTGTAACAAGCATGTATCCCACCTTGCGGTTTAAAAAACATGTATTATAAGTAAAGGCAGGTTATGAACTTCACCTGATTGAGTAGATGTAATTAAATATTCTGTAATGAAGCTGAAGACATTAACTTTAATCTTATACTAGGGAAGGTTGATATAGCAAAATCGATAGTAACAGCCACGTCACACAAACCCTGGAGTAAATTTGTCCAAGTCTTAAGAAGATTGTTCTTTAGATCTTTGGTTTTAAGAGTTATGAGTATGTTTGAAGAATTTTGATTTTTGTATCAAAATTCGGGCCATCATAACTCAGAAGGTCATTCAGTAAAATTATGAGGAGCTAGTGCACTTTAAATCGTTAAACCCAACAAACTCAGTCAGAACGTAATTACCAGATTGTAACCTCTTAATATGAAGCTCCTTAATATTTGTGATATGCTTTATTAATCGGTTTTAAAGCGTTTTTGTATAATATGGAATATTAAGCACGTCAATACATTAAATTAACAGTTATGTTGGGTAATGTTTTGATAAGAGTTTTATACTTTTTTCAATATGTTACATTTTTGACCCTGGGGTTTGGAAAACTGCAAGTTGACCCATGGGTTTGCATTTTTACGTTTTGGTCCTTCAAATTTTATTGAGTATACCAGTAAACCTTAGACTTTTGGAAAGTTGACATATATAGGCCCATATGTTATAAACTTTGAATAAAGTGACACTTTAGTCATTTGTTTTAAGCTTCTGAAAGTTACGTATTTACCCCTTGCATGGATTATAATTACAACACATGTCCAAATTTGCCCATGCAAAACTTATTTTAACATTCAACTAGACATTTATAAGTTATGTAATAAACTAAAATATCGAAGTTTTACATATCACAAGTTTAATTTAACGATTCGTTAAGCTAAAAAGTAAAACGGCTCAAATTTGGGTTTTAAAACGAAAAACATGGTTTAAGGTCAAATTTCTCTTATGACTTTTCAAATCACTTATTTTTAACATTATATAAGTTTATTAGATAGATATAAACATAGTTTACATGTTTAACCCCAAGTTTAAGTAAAAACATGAAATTAGAGTTTAGGTGTACGGTTTTGAGATCAATAATGGGGACAAATGAGCATGAATTGGGTTATGAAACTTTAACAAGAGTTTATTTAGGATCATATGAACATTATAAACATGTAGGAGCAGAAGTAGAACATCCAAAACCTGGGTTTGAGCTTCAATGATCAAGAATGGTGGAAATGGGTCATTTCGGGCAGTATTTCCACTCGTACGCCTTGTATCTTATTCCCGGGGCTTCAAATCTTTAGGGCTTCACTTCTTAGACCTTCTTTAATGATCCTAGGATCATAAGGGAGCAAAGGATTTCTGCCTAATGGGTTATAGAAAGATGAAGGTGGGTGCGAGTTGTAATGAAGACATAAGGTCCCTATTTATAGGTAAATTTCATCTTGGTGACCAAGGAAGCTAAGATAGCTTATGGTTCTGATATGGGACGTGTGTATATGCTATTATATGATGTTTGAAGTCTATATTATGAATGTGGAGGTCTAGAAACTAGAATGGGAGGTGTTGGAGACTTTAGTAGGATGCCATGTGTAAGGAATGAAGAATCAGAATATTCACTGAGACCATGTGCTCTCAATTGAACAAAGGAATGTCTAGATGTGGGTAAGCAAGCTTGAGGGTTCTAGAGAGCTCCACATAATAGTTTTTGACTTGGAATGGTTTGAATTGGTTCAAAATTGAGTAAAAAGGGGTGCGGGCTGTTTTTGGGTTCGATTAGGGATTCAAGAGTTTTAACAAGGTACATTGTGTTATAAATGATTAAGGATAGATGAAATAGGTTGTTAAGGTCTGGTATTAAAGTAATTAGCAAAGATTAGCAATGTTTGGTTAAACTGGATTAGAATTGAAGAAACAAGGTCACAGGCCGTTTAGTGTTTTCTTGTACTTTCTTGGTTTATATTTTGTATACTTTTGATTAGGAATGATGGATTACAGATCCTAGAGCTTAAATAAAGTATTATTAATGAAGTTTGATCGTTGGTTTTAGTTAAAATGGGTTGAATTGATAGATATAACCCGTAAATTGGATTTAGGGTTCATTAATAAGGTTTTTTGGGTTTTCTAGCTTTGTAACTCACAATACTTATTAATGATAGGATGGTGCAATGATAGATAAAGGTTTGTAATTCATTTGTTATGGGTTCAAAATGGACCATTGGTTGCTTACTTGAGATGAGGGCTCTGGATCTAAAAGTGAGTAACAGAAGTCTAAATCACAATTAGGGTACAATTAGGGTTTTCTGGATTTGTTTCTTGGATAATTGAGGTAGAATGATGAAATGATGATGGAATATGATTGATTAGGATTGATATGATTGTAAAATAAGTTATTGCAACTTATTTGAGTGTTGGTTAAGGTTTAAAACAGATAATAATTGATAACGGGTCATGGTTTATGTATTTGGCTCCGGGGTTAGGGTTTCTGACTTTTGATTAGAGTTTTTGAGTGATAAAATATGTGTAAGAAAGCGTTATGAATGTAATATTTAGGGTTTATATTATTGTAGATGAGTATTAGTTGCTTATGCATATGTGGTGGTGAAGAAAAATTAGATTAGAAAACGGAGGTAAACGGTTATTTTAAGAGATAGTGCATTAAATGAATTATACATTATGTATAGAGACTTGTACTTTTATTTTGGAGAGTAATGTATTTTCATATGAGATGTTATGTTACTTGTACATATGAGCTTTAGTTAGCTTGTACTTTCTCCTTAGATATTAATTTCTCATGAATTTGGGGTGGTTTAGAGGTATATGATGAAGGTTATGCCGTTTTGATATAAACGTTGTGATGGTACATTATAGGACATAATATACTTTATAATATGGATATGATGATATTGATTGAAATGTTATGATGTTTGACTTGAACATATATGGAGATAGGATTGCATAGATAGGTTGCGTGACGCTTGCTCTACATTTAGTTATGCAAGTTACATGGCATACTGTGATATTAAACAATGCTAGTAAATTGTAATAAGCTAAAAAATTTCCCGATAACAATTATCGATTGTAGTAAATAGGGTTGATGGAAATTGGGGGCTTGTTATACACCTGAAGAAAGACTGTCCAAAAAGGAACAAGAAGAAATCAACTGGCTTTGTCAAGAAGAATGTGGGACAGGGTTCTGGTATGCATTCTGAGGGTTATGACAATGGTGACTTGTTGATGGCGGTGAGTGAGGAGAGGTTCTTAGAGTGGATCATGGACTCGGGTGGCTCTTTTCACATGACGCCTAGGAGTGACTTCTTGTTTGACTTTAAGGAGTTCAATGGTGGTACGGTTTTTCTCGGTGATAATAGGGCATGTGCCATCATGGGGATAGGGAAGGTGAGAGTACAAATGAAAGATGGTTCAAGTTTTATGCTTGAGAATGTGCGTTACATTTTCGAGTTGAAGAGAAATTTGGTATCTTTAGACACTGGTTTTAGAGGGCTACACCGTTAAGTTGCAGGAATAGAAGAGTAAAGGTAGATCAAGGGTCTTTATGGTTTTGTAGGAAACTTTAAAGGGAATTTGTGTTTACTCCTTGGGATGGTTGGGCTGAATCGGGTGAAGCTAGTGTTGGTATACAAGAAAAGGAAAGTCTTGCACAGGTGTGGCATAAAATATCATGGTCACTTTAGTGAAGATAGGCAAGCAGGCTTGATGAACTGGAAAAAAATTGAGGTTGCTTGGGAATAAAGGTCTAGGTAAGCTCGAATTCTGTGAAAAATGTGTTGTGAGTTTTGGTCGAGGTCGGCACACAACAGAGGGAGTTATAGACTATGTCTATGCGGATCTCTAGGGTCCTTCTCGGATGGAATCGATGAGTGATTGCAGGTACTTCTTATGATTGTTGTATGATTAATTCTTTTTACCCCCCCCCCCCCCCCCTATTTTAGAGGAGGGTTTGGTTCATTTTTTTTTGACACTATGAATGAGGCGTTCGCAAGTTCAAGGAGTAGAAAGCAAACCAGACAGGTAGAAAACTAAAGAAACTATGAACGGATAACGGTTTGGAGTTTTGTAATCAGGAATTTAATAACTTGTGCAAGGAGAGCGGGATAGTAAGACATTTGACAGCTGCAGGAACTCTGCAATAGAATGGTCTAGCTGAACGAATGAACGGGACGCTCTTGAACAAGCTAAGGTGTTTACTGATTTAGTCTGGTTTGCCAGATTCGTTCTGGGCAGAAGCAACGATGACGGCAGCATATTTGATCAATAGGTCTCCATCTACAGCATTGGAGAAGAAGACACCTATGGATTTATGGTCAGGACATCCGGCGAATTACGAGATGTTGAGGATATTTGGTTGCGTTGCTTATTCATACGCGAATCAGAGGAAGCTCAAGCCTAGAGCTATAAAATGCATATTCCTGGGGTATCCTGATGGTGTGAAGGGATGCAGATTATAGAGGTTAGATAATGTCAAACCAAAGATAATCATAAGCAGGGATGTTAATGAGAGCCTTATGTATAAGGATACCCTCAAGGGTGTTTGTGTTGCAGATTCTGGGAATGAAGTTGAGTTTAAGGTGGAACTTCAAGGCAGTAGGGTCAAACCAACTGTGGATCCTATTACTAGGGAAAATCCAGGGAATGAAGATGAGGAACAAGATGAAGAGCCTCAACAAAAGAATCTGGACAACTATGTTCTGGTGCGTGATAAAGCAAAGAGAACAACTACTATACCTGCAAGGTATAGGGATGAAGGTAATGTATCATTGTCTAGACCATCAGGGTCTAAGGTAGATGATATGGTGGCTTATGCATTTGCTATTGTTGAGGAAGAAGATACACATGAACCAATCACTTTTCATGAGGCGATTAATTCATCTTAAAAGGATGAGTGGGTTCGTGCTATGGAGAAAGAGATGTGTTCTTTAAAGAAGAATCATACTTAGGAGTTGGTCGATCAATCACCTGGTCAGAAGCTGGTAAGCTGCAAGTGGTTGTATAAGATTAAAGAAGGGATTGAAGGCGTTCAAAAACCAAGGTACAAAGCAAGGCTGGTAGATCGGGGGTTTACACAGCGAGTAGGGATTGACTACAATGAGGTTTTTCCACCTATGGTCGACATACATCTATTAGGGTGATTTTCTCATTAAATGCTTATGAAGATTACGAGTTGTAACAACTTGATGTGAAGACGGCATTTTTACATAGTAATCTTGGTGAAACCATTTATATGAGGTAGCCACCTGGTTTTAAAGAAGGAACGGGCAACAAGGTATGTTTGTTAAAGAAATCTCTTTATAGTCTTAAGCAGTCTCCAAGGCAGTGGTACAAAAGGTTTGATGTGTATATGATCAGTAATGGGTTTAGTTGCAGCAGCTATGATAGCTGTGTTTACTTCAAGGAATTTTCACCAGGTATGTACATATATTTATTGTTGTGTGTAGATGATATGTTGATTGCTTGTAAAAGCAAGTATGAGATCGAATATACTAAATGAATGTTGCGTAAAGAGTTTGATATGAAGGAACTGGGTCCAGCTAGGAAGATACTTGGTATAGAGATTGTCAGGGATAGGGGTAGCCTGTCACACCCTGCCAAGGCGGAAAAACGAGGCGTAACTTCATGGGTATCATCACAACACAATGGTGTCAACAATAGAGAAAACTACATGCACAAAACAAAACATAAATGGACACAAAGTGTCATGACAATACCTTAACACAAAAGAGTCTTGCATTAATGAAAAAGGGTCTCATTAATACAAAGACATAACATGTCTCTCAAACATAAGAAATCAAACAGCATTCAAGAAAAATCCATAAAACAAGTACGAAAAGAAAATCAGTAGATAAACTCCATATGCAATCCTAAGGTCTCTCTAGCCACTCTTAGCTTCAAAACCCTCAACATGCTCACCTGAAAATGATGCTTAAAACGTCAACATAACGGTTGGTGAGAGTCATAGGTTTACGACACATAATTCAAGCTTTAAATCAATTACTGTGATTAATAAAAACAGAACATGGCAGGACAGTTAAGCTAACTATTATACAGGCTAACATGCATACGTACAAAACAACCATAACTAGGACGGAACGTTTCCCCGATCCAAGCCACAAAGCATATCTCACAGTAATGGGTACGAATGTTACCCCCGATCCAAAGCACACAACACTGAGTAGGAACGTTACCCCCGCTCCAACAACGCATAACATTTAGCACATAACATATAATAGCTACATAAAAGTCCATGCATAAAGTAAACCACATAATCACAGCAATGAAAACATTTAAAAAAACCTTTGCATCATTTCCATCCCAAGAAAACATAGTAAAAATAGGACTATGAAACTCACTTGATGCTTAGCTACTTGACAGAATCTTGCCAACAATCTAAACACAACAAAAACACAAGTTACACTCGGTTAGGCTAAATGCCCAGACCAATGTAACAATCATATGATGGACTTCTAAACCTTACATTAAGTTTATAATCCTTTAAATACATCTCCCATATCATTTTCATACCCTATATAACCTTAACCATTAACTTCCAATTTCATAATTTCTGACTGAATTTTGTTGTCACTTTATGACCACAAATAAAATATTAAAACACCTAATTGATGGTTCTCCTTACATCCCCTAGCTCCCCAATGAGTTATGAGCTACTGTGGTTTTTTAGAAAAAATATTATTAAGTGGAACTATTATATAAAAAATCATCATTACAATATACTCAGATTCGGATCTGAATGCACACCAAGAAGTTTGACGTCCTTAAAAATACTTAGAAAATGTTTTAGCGCTAGCCCTTAGAATTAGAGTTAATAGACACCTAAAATATGACCTTTGATTTTTGGCTAACCCTAATTCGAATCTAAGTAGGGGGTTTACTCCCCAAAATCAGACCCAAATCTGACCCGAATTTACTATTTTGACAACTTTTCTTGCGAAAATCATTAGAACCACTTCCTGACCTTGATATTGGTCGCGGCCGGACTTTTTGAAAACTAGACTCTCTGAACTTATCAATGGATATAAGCCTCATCAAAAATCACGTTACCATCATTGAGATATCATTCGAACAACATGACCTAAAATTCTGTTCAAACCTAATTCCTATTCTAACGCGTTCTAGACCTAACCGATTGCACCAAAACGCTTATAATTCATCCCTAATCACTTCTAATTAGTCTAAAATCATTAATTTACAGAGAATATGAAAACCATAATTCCATCAATTTATTGTTACATTAATTTTAAAAAGAAGATTAATTGAAAAGAGTTTAAGAACTTACCTAAAAATCTTGATTTGATTACACAAATTACCAACTTGAATCTTGATAAAAAAAACTTTTTTTTTTCTCTGCTTGAGTTCGACCGGCCAAAACACAAAAAAAAAGGAAGAAGGGTTTTGTATTTATAGTGTTTACAAAAAGGTTTGGATAATTACCTAAATAGAATCCTACTTAGACTAAAATTGGGTTTTATTTCCCCCTTTTTCTCCCTATAACCGATCGGCCAAACACATACACACATATATATATTTATTTAATTATTATTATTCACATAATTACCCTCTAATTTATAAAAACCTTTTATATTTAAAACTAGTTTTAAATGACTATAAAATAAATTCATTTCATATTTTATTTTCCTAACTTAATAATACTAAAATCTAACTAACTAAATTACTAGACCTAAATCTTACTCCTACAAATCATTAATACTTAAATACGTACATACATAATACTTACACAAAATAATATGTACACACATAAAATTATACTATCATTTTCATTGCCACTAAAATGTAAACAAAATGAAATACCCATAACAACCATAAATTCAATCACAATGAGACGATCACGCTCTATTGATTGATAACCAAACTCAAATAAGATCACATAAACACATAATTATTATAGCACATAATGATATTTAAGTCAATACTAACGGTTTAACTAACTTGCTCAAGGCACAGTTGTCGCATAGCCGAACCCTGAAGGTGTCTCAGTCAGGATATGTGCAGAAAATTCTGAATAACTACATAGTGGATAATGGCAAGTCGGTCTCTGTGCCATTAGGAGCACACTTCAAGGTATCTTTGAAGGATTATCCGTCGAGTGACTGGGATGTGGGAAGAATGAGTAAGGTCCCATATGCGAATGTTGTAGGTAGTTTAATGTACTTGATGGTGTGGAGTAGACCGGATATTGCATATGCATTATGAGCAGGTATTTGGCGAATCCAGGTAAAAACCACTAGGAGGTAATGAAGTGGATTTTGAAGTACTTGAAGGGCACTACTGATGTAGGTCTAGTGTATGGTAGAGATCAAAGGAAGCAAGTAGATGTTGACGGTTTCGTGGGTGCAGATTATGCTAAAGACCATGACAAGGGTAGGTCGATAACCGGGTACGTGTTTATGGTACATGGCTATGTTGTAAGTTGGAAAGCAACTCTGCAGCATGTTGTTGCATTATCTACTACAGAGGCGGAGTATATGGCGCTTACGGAAGCTGTTAAGGAAAGCATTTGGCTTAAAGGTCTACTAATTGAGCTGGGAGTAAACCTAAGGTCAGTGGTTGTGAATTATGATAATCAAGGTGAGATTCACCTCTCAAGAAATGCAGTGTTTCATGAGAGGACAAAGCATATCAACGTGACGTATCACTTTATCAGGAAGATTGTGAAATCTAAAGAGATTGAAGCGGCGAAGATTGGCATGAAGGATAATGCAGCTGACGTGTTTACAAAGGTGGTTCCGGGTCTGAAGTTCAAGCATTGCATGGAGATACTTGGTGTTGGGGCTAACTAGTCTTGTTACTAAGGTGGAAATTGTTAGTTATTAGTGTACAAGCCTTGTTAGTATAGTCATAGTCGATTAGGAATGTGTTTAGTTTCCTTATGTAAGTTACTTGCCTTGCAAGGCAAGTCATAGCTTTGTTTAGGAATGTCTGTAGGTTGGAGTCGGCTGACATATGTTGGTTAACATTGCCCCTCATCCCTATAAATAGAGATGAGGGGTGAAGGTCTTAAAATACACGCATTCTTCTATTCTTTCCTTTGTAACCGAGTTCGAGGTTTTGTGGTAATACAATATAATCGTTTGGTTATACTTTCTTGTTCTTCGTATTTCTCGTTTCTTCGTTCTTCAACAGGTACGTTTGAAGGTTTCTACTTATGCTTGATATATTCTACGATCTAGCGTTCCGCGATCGAGCTTTGGGTTGTTGTCGTAATCGTACAACACCGTTCAACACGGGAAACAAAACAACACAACCATACCGAATTCTTCTTTAATCACGTTTTACATCACATACGTAAACAAGAAGCCATTCGTTAAATACACGATACAAAATATCCACAAACTTTAGCCTATTTTCATTCATTTTCTTACCTAGAAAATTTAAAATTTTATTTTTCTTTTTCTTACACAACGTTTTTTTGATAAAAAATGACCGGTGAAACATCCCCTCAAATTTCAAAAATAACCACCGCCCACTATGGACCTCTCCAAGTGGATGACCTCACTCGCCATGAGGTAAACCAACAAATTCCGGAAAGCGAGGGTCAAAAGTAAAAAAGAAACCTCATAAGAAGATCATCAAGGGAAGTGCATGCAACGAATGACCACGTCAACTTGCATACAACACTCCCCCGACAAAGGCCTATAATCTACCAAGGCCGATGAGGTAGTTGCTCTTATTGTAGGTGATTTTGATTCTATGCATGGCAAAAGGGACATAATTCTTCACAGTCACACCGTATACAAGACAAAACACAAGTATACTCAATGTTACATCATGGTAGAAAAATGTTTTAGCAGTTTTTGGTTTATGGTTATACAATGGTTGAGGCGGAACGCATGTCCTATATACATAACCAACAAAAGGATTTAGGAAGTGAGACTTATTCTAAACTTGCTTCCTTAGAAGAAACATCAAGTGAAGGACAACAACTACGAGGGAAAAAATAATATTACCTTATTCTGTCACATAATTCAAAGATACATGCTGCAAAATTATCTCAATGCAATAGCAATGTGCAAGTGGTATGGTTATCCAGACATGTTCATAACATTCACTTGTAATCCAAAATGGCATGTAATTACACTCTTCTTGCAAAAGAGAGGTATAAAGTTAGAAGAGAGGCCAAATGCAAGAAGCTTGACACCCTTTTAGAAAATATAAAGACCCAATGTATTTTTGGCAAAGTTAAAGCATGTACTATTAGCATACATGTTTACAATTTAGATCATAATACTTTTCGAATACATGTTTTCAGATATTGTCATTAAAACATATATTAACAATTTTGTACGTTTTTTGTATGGAAAGGTATACACAATCGAATTCCAAGAGTGTTAGTTGGCACACTATCATTTATTAATCTGGTTGGAAAGCAATGATTAGTTTAGAAACCCAAGCGTCATTAACAAATACATTTCAACTGATAATACCAAAAGACCTAGTGCTTCACCAGCTTGTGAAAGAGCACATGATCTATACAAGACAACAAATGTCAAAGAAGTGTCGCATAGACTTTAGATCTTATTTTTTAAAGTCGTTAGTCATGTATTTGTGTATTAACAAATAAATATTTATTAAAAAATGTTTCATGATTAATGTTATATATTTAGGGCCTGTTTGTTATCCATGTATGGATTTGAAGTAATGGATTGACACCATATAATATCTGCTTGGTTGTCGGTATGGAAATGAAATTTTGGAATCATTGTAAAAAATTCATTTCATATCTAATCGAGTGGTTTCTAACTTCATTCCCATATGGGGCCCTACATATTTTTTTATTCACCCTTATTTACTTAGCATTTTTATTTGTCTTCATCTAGAAAGTTACAACTATTTTATTTGTAATATATATTAAAAAATAGTAATGGTCCCACTTTTTAAAATATAATACTCATATCATATTATTATACCAAACAACAATATCAACAATGATATCTTTATTCCCATTCAACCCTATAACATACCGATACCGATTGTGATTCCTTATAATATACCAAACGCGCCCTTAGTTATTCTAAGATACTCACCGTTAGTCGACATATTATTGGACTTGTGTATTGGGCTAAAGCTCGCATCTAGATTATTCTTTGTATTACTTTTTTATGTACCGAACCTTGATACCATGTTAGACAAGGTTCGATACATAAAATAATAATACAAAGAATACTCTAGATACGGGCTTGAGCCCGATATACAAGTCCTATGAAGAATGATGTGCTTGGTTTATGTCTCTTCGTCTTCAGGCCAAGCTTAAGATGTATTTAGAAGGTGTTTTCTATGTTACTTGGTGGACGATTTGGACTTTCCGTAACAAGTCTATCTTTGGGTCATCTCCTTAGACCAAAGATCATATTGTGGACGATATTGTGGCTCGATATTTCTCTTGGTGTAGGGCTAGATGCAATTCAAAATTTAGCTGGGTCGATTGGCTTAAGAACCATTTGCTTATTTCTTTGTAATCATTTGTTTTCTAGCGTCTTGCTAATGTTTTAATAAAATCCACTGTTAAAAAAAAACTACTATAATTTCATGTAAGCTAGCCTTCTCATCGGGCGAGTCATACAACAAGTATGTATGTGTGTGTGTGTGTGTGTGTGTGTGTGTGTGTGTGTGTGTGTGTATGTATATATAGGCTCCGGATCGATTGAGAAGGTTTTTATTTTGAGAAGACTGAGAATGTTTTCAAAAACGATAGATTTCTGACTTTGATTCACGCAACGTTTTCTTCAAACGTAAAACTCATTTTAAGTGAGTTATAATTCAAAATGTGTATAAAAAAATTGAATCAATGTAAAAATCTCTCGATATAACAATATATGTAGAATACTGAATCAACCTGTAAAATTTAATGAATCATCATCAAAAATATAACTCGATTTAACAATATTTGGGTGAATCAAATTGTGATTATAGATATCATCGCTATTAAATGAGTTACTTATTTGAAATAATTCAAAAAAACATGAATCAATTTGCTAATGTTGCTCAATACGAAATTTCCATCTTCTCAAAATAAAAACCTTCTCAATAGCAACCGGAGCCGTACATATATATATATATATATATATATATATATATATCTATAAATAGAGTTAGGATCAAATGAGAAGTTTCCTTTAACATAAGAATGGATAATAAGAACTACGTAACGCATATCTCATAGATGCCTTCGACTATGAATAGATGCAATCTCAATAAATCATAAGATGGGCATTAAAATGCATCAATCTATGTGTTTTCTTCTCTAGCTTTTAATTAGGATGCATATACGTAATTTTATAGATGCATTTCATAATTTCTCTTATTTTTTGTCCTCTTTTTACCATGTTGCCAAAATTTGAAAATCCATTGCACCATCAACACATCAAATTCACTTTCGAAAGTTATATGGTGCATCATATGAATAGAAATGCATCAAATGAAAGTCGTTGCAGTCTCAAATGGGTGGTTTTAGACACTTCACATCACTTTCTTATTTTTAATTTACTTTCACTGGATCCCTACCATTATAATATATATATATATAATATATATATATATATATAAATATATATATGAAGACCGTTCTTTGCAGAACCTGTTTTTTGTACAGGACACCAACTTTGGACCAAAAAGTAATTTAAAGTATTATTAATCATTTTATTATTCGAAAAGGTAAAATAGTAAAAAACACGATTTATCACTTTCTTTTTTGAATTAAAAAAAACACTTTTTATTAGCCTTAAATTTTATCAGAATTAATATTTTTTTATTTATTTTATTTTTTCAAAAATTTAATTTTTTATTTTTTTTAATTTTTCAGCAATATATTTAAAAAAAATGATGAGCATATATGTTTTTTTTAAATATTATAGAAATTCATATATGTTGCTTGCATGCAAATTAAAAAAATAAAGTGCATACACAATATATGTTATTTTTCTTTTATACAATTTGTTTAGCCAAGAAACTTTCTTTTTTTTTTCTTAAAATAAAATTGCACATAATGTTCTAGTGTACATTATTTTTAAAATTTTATAACAAAAAAACATAAATAATGTACATTTAATCCTCTAAATTTATAAGAAAAGCAAAAACATAAAAATAAATACATTGACACAAAATTTGAGTATCAAATGAAATAACAAATGTATATTGTTATATAAAATGTGCATCAGCTCGAGAAACAAATAAGCACAGCTTCGAGAACATATAAGTACAACTTCGAGCTTCGAGAACATATAAGTACAGCTTCGAAAACATTTGTGCACGCCATCTAAAAGTAAGGGTGCATCCATTGATCATTTTCATCACACACCGTCATTCCTATGATTTAGCCATCCCCTGAAACAAATATATAAAACAAACTAGTTATATCAAATTATGCCATGTTAAATTAATTGTAAAACTAGTTGATAGAATAAGCCATGTACAAAAACATATATGTGCGAACTATAACTCGTGACCCATGACAATCAAACATTTCTATACTTATAATAGCCATGTTAGTGTACTAATCATGACTAGTATATCATTTAGACTCGGTGATATTTGAAATCAAATACGACAAATTATTAAAAGATGATAGTTGTTAATCTATATTATAAAGTTCTCTTAGATTATCCTCTTTTAAATTTGTATGGATATTAGCATACTTGATGATCACACATTAATACAAACTTAAGCTAAAAAAAACCATAGCATGTTTAACTAAAATCAAAATGCCATTTCTTTTACCTTAAATTAACCTTAAAACATACATGCACCCTTCAATTAATTTTATATTAACTTAAAACACATATGTACACCCTTCTATTTTTTTTTGAACAGCAATATATTATTAAACCACTAGCAAAAAGCTAGAAATTACAAAGCGACAAGGTACGGATTTTTAAGCCAATCGTTCCAACTAAACGAGGCTTTACATCTATTACGACACCAATAAAAAGACCGAGACACAATATCCTCAAAAATCATCGCCTTTGGAGAAGAAACCGCTTCAAAGATATACTTGTTCCGATATTGCCAAACATGCCACCACATTACGTAAAAAACACCTTCGAGAGCCTGCTTATAATTAGAAGATAAGCGAAGATTCACAAGCCAGTTTAACCAATCTTCATATGAGTCGGCCTCTATGTAAGTAATATCCCACCATCGTGTTATCTTTCGGATAATATCTCTAACCATATTACACTTAAAAAATAAATGGCTAGACGACTCCACCTCATTGTCACAAATAGAACACGTAATAGATTCTATATCCATACCTCTACGAGAAATGTTGAAACGCGTCGGTAATGAATCAATCTTAACTTTCCACGCATGAACATTCACCTTAATAGGGACAAGTTTTATCCACCGTGTCTTTGTAGTTACGTCCGGCAACATTTTATCATCTAGCATCTTTCTAACAGAAGCAACAGAAAAATCACCCGAGTTCTCCAAGGACCATTTCCAACGATCTGACACAGGAACAAGGTTTACGTCTTGGACCTGAACCAATAAAGCTTCGTACTGCTCCTGTTCGATACCACCCCTGGGTTTTCGACGAAAAGAAAAGTCCAAACTGGATTGAGTCAACTTTGTGCCAACCTTCACAAACTTACATGTCTCTAGAGCATAGATACGAGGATATAGATCTTTAAGAACGATATGACCAATCCAAATGTCTTCCCAGAAAGCAGTTTTATCCCCGTTTCCCAGTTTCATTTGCATACAGTTAAGAAGATTAATACCTTGATTCTTCAAAACATTGATTTCATGCACTATGTCCATCCAATACGACGGGAAAGCAGACTTCACTTGCTTCCCCACTTTCCCATCTTCTCCATGGATCGCCTTGATAACCCTCGACCATAAAGATGTATTTTGAGTAAAGAACCTCCACACCCATTTGAACATAAGACCTCTATTCAATGCATACAAACTTGAAACACCAAGGCCACCTTTCTCTTTGGAAGCCAACACATTTTTCCATTTAACCCAAGACGTTCTCTTGCTATTGGGATCATGACCATTAAAAAAATGACTACGAATGGATTCCAACCTGCGAAGAACACTCATAGGGACTCTAAAAATAGACATGTGATATATAGGCATCGATCCTAAGACCGATTTAAGGAGAGTTAACCTTCCTCCAATTGAAAGCGTCTTCATTTTCCACTTGGATAGGCGAGCATACACTCGATCTACTACCTCATTCCAAGCTTGAATTCTATGCATAGAACCACCCACTTTCGAACCTAAGTAGGAGAAAGGCGGTTTAAGAATAAGGCATCCTAGTTTTGAGGCAGCTTGCTTAACTTTTTCATCATCCACAAGAACCCCCATTAGTTTACTTTTGTTCATGTTAATATGCAAACCTGACGCATGAAAAAAGCATTCCAGAACCTGAACTAGAGTATTAATGTTGTCATCGCACCATTGTCCCACAAAAATCACATCATCCGCGTAAAACATATGGGAAAGCATCAACGAAGAACTTAACGTTATGCCTTTAAACATACGAGCATCCACCACTCTTTGAAACGATAAATGCAAACTTTCCATTATTAATATGAACAAGAAAGGAGATAACGGATCACCTTGTTTTAAGCCCTTGTGAAATTGAAACTCCGCCGTTGGACTACCGTTAATAATTATCGAACCTCTCGAAGATCTAAGACAACTCTGAATCCAGGTGCACCACTTATCACCGAACCCAAACTTTTTCAAAACTTCATCCAAAAAATCCCATCGAACCGAGTCATAAGCCTTCTCAAAATCAACTTTAAAAATTAAAGATTGTTTCTTCTTCGACTTACACCATTGGAGCACTTCATTTAAGATAAACGGGCCATCTAAAATTTGTCTATCCGCAATGAAGGCTGATTGCACCTCGTTTACAATATCTCCCAAAACAACTACTAGCCTATTCGCCAATATTTTTGCAATAATTTTGTACAAGCTTCCGATTAGACTTATTGGTCTAAAATCTTTTACCACGTTAGCATCAGGGATTTTAGGAATCAAGGCAATGAAAGACGAGTTACACCCTTCTATTGATTTTATATCAACCATGAAACACATATGCACACTTTTCTATATATTTGTATCAACCATAAAACACATATGAACACCCTTCTATATTTCTTATATCGACCATATAACGCAACCTCCAAACGAACTAAGACGGTGCAAAAAAAAATTACGAAAGAATATGGCGTTTAAGTAAACTTATGTCCTAAATGGTACAATACATACTTATAATATTATATTGACCTAAGGACCATAACTTGTATGGTTTTATTATAGGTTTTTTCCTTAACTTTCACTAAGTTGAAATGGTCAAGTGGCTCATTTCTAGTATAGGTTGGATGGAGCACAACACACTTTTACCTTTTGCCCATATATAAAATACTTAATGAGTAACGAAGTATTATAATGATTATTAAAAACAAAACTATTGCAATACAGATTCGTAAACAGATTTTGAGCAAATTTCAACCCATTTGGCATGTTTCGGCAAGCATTTCTAGTTTGACCGATTTGGATTGAATAAGAAATGGGTCTCTAGTTTACTGTTGCAAGTTCTAACATTTTACATCACATGAATGATGGAATTATAAACACTTGTTTGATTTACTAGTAGGGTGTTTAATTTAGACACTAACGTCATAGCAAATGCTAAAAGAATGAATAACAACACATTGGTTTCAATTAACATGTATCAGGTTTAATGACTTCTCCAAGAGTTCGTTTTGATAAGAAGTTGTCTTCCATCAAGATGAGTAAGAACAAACTGAACCTACAAGCGCTTCAGTTAAGCTGACATTGGTTTTGCATCCACAACCTATAATAAAACCATATACATACCCATTCAAAAGAGAAGGAAAGAGATAACAATATAATAAAACTATAAAAAATGCATCCACAACCTATAATAAATGGCTTTGTAAAAATACATACCAAAAATACATACATGTTTTAACAAGTACATACCTGAAACAATAACATCAAAAGACTAGATGGCTTTGTAAACCCGCAACGGCCTAGAGCCGCAGATTTAAATAACAACCGCCTGAACCACAATTGACCCACCACAAAAACAACCTGAAAACAAGATTGTGGGTCTTGACCCACCACCTGACACCACATACTGGCCTCCACAATGATCAAAATCGTTACTAGATCTAAAAACGCGGCCAAAACCTCAAATCAAAACTTGACGGTCGACCAACAAAACAAAACGATCAGATCTGAAATCCTACCACAAGACTACCTAAGAAATCTAAAAAATGAATTGAAAATGGAAACAATGAACAAGAAATTAATATTTCAATGTTTCAGATTCCCATAGTTAATTAAAACACAACAAATTAATATTGAACATTATGATAGATCAACCAAAATAAAACTGCCAATTTGTTTTGTTTTTTTACAGATCGCCCATAGTTAATTAAAACAAGTTATGATGGCTAGGATAAGGTAACTTACCATTCGATTCTTTGTAAAAAAACATTAGATCGGTTGTTGATGAATGTCTGATTGTGGGTACGATATAGAGAGGCAATCATGGTACGTGGTCGTGATCATTCCAAAGACAGAAAAGCACACATGATTGTTGTAGTGGCTGGAAAACATTGAAGAGCAAAAAGGGCGGTTAGGGTTTTTGAGAAAGAGATGGTTTTCAGAGAGAGAAATATATAAACTGATCCCCTCTTTTAATAGGGACGGTTTTTTAAATATTTGAAAGTAAAATGCCCATAATGCCCTTAATTTTTTTCTTTTAAAATAATAATAAATATTTATAAAAATGACACCTTGCATTAATATGATGTACATCATGCATTATTAGGAGTAAAAAGGCTGGTTCTGTACAAAAAAGTGGTTCTGCAAAGAATATGCCACTATATATATATATATATATACTAGTTGCAAAGCCCGCCCGATAGACGGGCTTGCCTTGTGAGTATCTAAGGAATATATAAAGTAACGGATAATAAATTACGAAAATAGAAAAATATTTATAGAGTGAGTAAAGAACAAAAACAAATGAATGGTAATATGATATGAGGAAATAAAACTTAATAAACTATATGTTATTACAAAGTATATGTTATAAGTTCAAATGCGAAATAAATTTTCTTCATATACAATGTTTGTCGTTGAATTTTTTGAATTTACCATATCTATCACAACATAGAATCTTCAAAACCTGTTTATGATCCTTGAGACAACGAAATATAGTTTCTCATGAGAGAAAACCGGCCTCTGACACATGTACGGAACATACTTGATGATTAATCTATGCAAACCTACAAAATACACTATCTCAACACATGTACTACACACAAAAGAGATACTCTATAACTTTAGATGCTTTAACCATTGACTGTGTTTGGAGTTGCATTTTAAAAGAGATGATCTGATTTTAATGTTTTCAAGTTTCACCCCGTCAATAATACGTGCCTGCTTTTTTGTAAATTCATACATTAATCCTACTCAGTTGCATGTGTACAAATCTTGAGAAACATATTTTGTGATATGCAGTTTAGCTAAATTAGCACGATAAAGAACCAAAAGAGGCGATTGCTTTAAGGGCTTGACCACCACATTGCACCCTCTAGCCAAAGTCGGGCTTGTTCTATAAGGTATCTCAATGACCTTCCATCGCTCAAACACCTTGTCCGCATCAAAGTCGTCCGCAGCTGCTAATTCTTCAAGGGTTTTTTTCAAGCAAATACACAAACTTCAACATTACATTGCCCCTCTCCTGTTAAAGAAAATGGATGAGAAGAAAGTGTTTGAAGAAGAAGCAAGACCATTTTGTTAGCACCCAAATGCTCGACCTATAATGGTAGACCAACCTTTGCCAATCCAAGGTACCTCAAGAAAGCTCAAACTGAAAAGCTATGTTTGTATGAGATCCCATATGATACTTCTGATCTTGCAAACAGATTTGCCCCCAATAGGGAAGAGACCATGACTCTGGCAAATAAGAGTAGATCAAAATTGAATAAAGATTATGTTAAATCATATGATTACATAAAACAGAATAGTCTTTATGAATTTTTCAAAGCACCCTCACTGGAGTATCTTTATCAGTTGGAACACGCAAAAGAAGTTAGGAAGACAATGTGGAGAAAACCGTTTGTTAGAACAAAACCAAACATTGCTAAAAACGTTGCCTTTCTACCCGTTTCGAAATCCATTAGTAAAAGTAGACAAGTTTTTAACGACATGACATTTAACATCAATCAATTTAGAGAAATTGTTGATCAAGCTTGGTTTAAACATACTAGTGATTATTTTCGGGTGCCAACTGCTAAAGATATGGAAGTTTTGATAAAAACCTTATTAATGCCTCTTTCCATAAAAACTCAAAATGATAGTTTTCGTTTTGAACATGAACTTAAAATAGAAATGCATGAAGATTATGAGTATGTTAAATCCCTTGAAAAAGAGGTTGACAAACTTGAATCTGAAAAGGCTGATTTTTCAAACATATATGATCTACTTCTCGAAGAGTGTGTGTCTAAGGATGTTACATGTTCATATTTGCATTCTCTGTCTGATTTAAATGCTTATGCTGAATTACAATGCTTGTATCTTCATAAAGTCAAAGAATGTGAATGTCTTGCACAAAAGCTTTCGAAACAAACTGAATCTGTTAACAAAGAAGTTCATAATAAGCTTTTAAAGAGTTTTGCTAAACTTGAAAACCACTCGATTTCTCTTGAACTTGCTTTACAACAATGTAAAGAACAAATGAAAAACAACTCAGTTTGCAAAGAAAACGGATCAAATGTATTTCGAAAAGAACGTGAACAATATCATGAAATACAGGATTTGAAAGCTCAAATGCAAGACAAGAACATAGCCATCAGTGAGTTAAAGAAACTCATTGAGAAATGCAAAGGAAAGTCTGTGGAAACTCAGTTTGATAAACCATCTGTTGTTCGACAACCAAATGCTCAACGGATTCCAAAACCATCAGTTTTAGGAAAACCGACTCCTTTTTCAAATTCTCCTGAAATGAGAAGTTTTCAAACGAAACAGTCGGTTAATAAAACTAATGTGTCGGATGGTTTGTTTAAACAAGTCACTCAACAGAATTTGCCTCAGAATAGAAAACAAGCGGAAATACACTCGAATGTGCTTAAACCAGGAATGTATAGAATTGCCACTACCACAACACAAAACAGAGAACCGCAGTTGCCTCATGCTTCTAGGAATACTAATCCTCACGTGTCTAAATCTTCAGGAGTAAATCACACTACTAGTGTTAGCAGACCACAGCTTAAGTGCTATCAAGTTAAAGATAAGGTCGTGCCAAACAATAGTCAAGTGAAGTTTAAAAAGAAGGAAGTAGAAGACCATCATAGGATTTCTAGTATTTCTAAGAAAACAAAGTCTGTAACTGCGTGTAATGACAGTTCAAATTCCAGAACTTCGAATGTGAATGCTGTTTGTGCTGAATGTGGAAAATGTGTGTTTAATTCTAATCATGATGCTTGTGTTTCTAGATACTTGAATGACGTGAACGCTAGAACTAAGAAGCCTAACTAAAGTAGTGCCTAATTTTTTTTTTTTATTGTGCTAGTAAACCCAAGAGAAAACAAACAAATCTGTTGTAACACCCATAAAAAACAGTTTGCCTCAGTTACCACAATTAGAAATCCAAGAGTTACTATAAGGGAGTTGTATGAGAATACAAATCAGAATGGAAATGGGGATAGCTAAGAAATGTCCATCAGGGTATAAATGAGAGGCGACAAAAGCCATAGACCAAAAAGATATGGATGCCTAAAATCAGGAAAGATGATGTATCAACAAGTATTAGTCCCACTATAGACATTGTCTCTAGGATTACTAATGTCTTGAAGATATCAAATTCCTTAGGATCTAATTTGTCCAATGTTCCATCATCCTCTAATTCTCTTGCAGATTGTACAACTCATCCTATTCATTGTTGACTCTGGATGCACAAAGCACATGACGGGCAATCTCAAGCTGTTGTGTAATTTTGTGGAGAAATTTATGGGTACTGTTCATTTTGGAAATGATCAATTTGCTCCAATTCTTGGTTATGGAGATCTGAATCAAGGAAATGTCACGATCAAACAGGTTTATTACGTCAAAGGCCTCAATCACAATCTTTTCTCGGTTGGTCAATTCTGTGATGCGGATTTGGAGGTTGCTTTCAGGAAATCTACTTGTTTTGTGAGAGATCTTCAGGGAAATGATTTACTAACTGGTAATCGTGGATCCGATCTCTACACAATATCTCTTCAAGAAACAACTTCATCAACTCTAATCTGTTTCATGGCTAAAGCTTCACCAACTCAAGCATGGTTATGGCATCGAAGACTTTCTCATCTTAACTTCGATTACATCACCTTACTCTCAAAGAAAGATATTGTGACAGGCTTACCTAAGTTGAAATATGTCAAGGATCAACTTTGTTCGTCTTGTGAAATGAGTAAAGCAAAAAGAAGCTCATTTAAGTCAAAAGTTGTTCCAAGTTCCAAAGGAAGGCTAAATTTGCTTCACATGGACTTGTGTGGTCCAATGCGGGTTGCAAGCATAAATGGGAAGAAATATATTCTGGTGATTGTTGATGACTATTCAAGATACACTTGGACTCTTTTTCTACGATCCAAGGATGAAACTCTAGAAGTTCTCAAAGACTTTCTCACGATGATTCAACGCAATCTTCAAGCTCAAGTTATTAGTGTCCGTACTGACAGAGGCACAGAGTTCTTGAACAAGACACTCCATGCTTATTTCAAAGAAGAAGGCATTGAACATCAGACTTCCACTCCTTGAACACCTGAACAGAACGGCGTTTCCTGAAAGACCGGAACCGGCACTCTTGTAGAGGCTGCTCGAACGATCTTTCAGCTTCTAAGCTTTCCATTATCATATTTAGGCTTGAAGCATTTGCACCGCATGCTATTTCAGAACGATCACTCATCATATCAACTCATGGAAAGAGGGGGGGGGGAGTTCACAATCATAATGACAGGAAACCTTTAATAAAACATCTTCACATCTTTGGTTGCATTTGTTACATAACTAGAGATGGGGAAAATTTGGATAAGATAAAAGAAAAAGGGGATCCATGTGTCATGGTGGGATATTCTACTCAGTCGAAGGGATATCATGTTTACAACAAGAGAACATGCTTAATAGTTGAGTCCATTCATATCAAGTTTGATAAAATCAAAGAAATGATATCTGATCACAACAGTTCAGACCTCGCACCACAACGTCAAGAGATGTTTGTTGAAAATGTCTCTTCAGGCCTCGTTCCTCAAGGACAGAAGGCGTCAGATTATGACAACTCTGACCCCATGCCCTCAAGACAAAATATTGTTCCTACAGCAGAAAAGACAGATTCGTCACAACAAGGGTTGGAATTTCTCTTTAGTCCTTTACTTGAAGAATATTACAATCCAGCACACGGTCATGCTGAGGACAACAACAATGATCAAGCACCGAATGCATCGTTTCAAGAAGCTGAATTTATCAATCCTTTTTGTATACGGCTATAAGAAATTGGTGAGCCTTCCTCACGCAACATTGATAATACCGATGTGCATTCATTTCAACCATAAAGTCATGATTACCGATGGACCAAAGATCATCCATTAGAACAAGTCATAGAAATCGCAACATGTCCAGTTCAAGACAAGATGACAGCTTGCCACAGATCTTAAATTGTTATGTTCACGCTCACGGTGTATTGTTGAACCGAAGAACATTGAAGAGTAATGGCTGATTCTGCATGGATCGAAGCAATGCCATGATGAACTTTCATCAGTTTGACAGCCTAAAAGTCTGGGAACTAGCCGACAAGAACCCATTTTGGCAAGATGATTATAAAGCTAAATGTTGTTATGGAAGAACAAGACGGATGAAGACCAGACAGTAATTCGCAATAAAGCACTGATTGTAGCTAAAGGTTTCTGCTCAGGAAGAGGGTATTAATTTGAGAATCATTTGCACCAGTTGCCTCGCTAAACCAGTTCCGATTTTCATGTCTATTGCAACACCATACGGTCTTTCCAAACAATCAAAGTGGACGTGCAAATAGAATTCTTAAATGGTCCACTGAAGGAGGAGGTTTATTTTTGCTCACTAGAAGGTTCGTCATCTAGATCATCCAGACAAAGTATAGTCCTTCTCAGGAAAGCTTTGTATGGATTAAAGCAAGCACCTAAGAGCCTGTATTATGAACTATCAAACATCTGATGTCCAAAGGCTACTAAAGGTACAATTAACCCACTTTATACAATGAAAAAATACGGGGAAGGATCTTCTACTTGTCAGATTTACGTTTGATGACATAATTATTTGGGTGGTCTACAAACCCTAAATATTCAAAAAGATTTGAAAAGATTCATGCACGTAATATTTGAAATGTCCTTAATGGGGGATGATGAAATGCATTTTAGGACTACAGATCCCGACCATCCCCAAAAGGTATTTTATCAATCATGCCCGTATGCTTTAGAAATTCTGAGAAAAGATAATATGGACAATTTGTCACTCCATTGGAACAACCATTGGCCTACTAAACCAAACTAGATGAGATTTGGAGTGGAGAACCCGTAGACCAATCTGATTAACGCAGTAAAAATGGGTCCACATACATGTACTTGACATCTATAACCAGACTTAGTGGCAAGTAGTAGTTATTGTGGACGTTATCAAGCACCTACCAATACAAAAGTCACCTCAGGTAGGTAAAAAAATCTTTAAATACCATAAAATGGTACCATTAAACTGGGACTCTGGTTATCCAAAGGATTCTGGCTTTGAACTAACAACATTTTCAGACGTTGATCATGCCGGATACATTGATACTCGCAAAATCACTTCTGGAGGGATACAGTTCCTTGGTGATATGCTAGTAAGTTGGATGTCAAAGAAACAAAACTGCACTACAATGTCTTCAGCAGAGGCAGAGTACGTGGCGTTATCTGCAAGTTGTGCTCAATAATGTGGATGAGGACACAGCTTCAAGATTATGGCTTCAACTACAACAAAATACTGTTGTACTGCGAATCTCAGTCAGCCATAGCAATATCATGCAACCCAGTACAACATTCGCGAACAAAGCACATCCATACTCAGTAGCATTTCATAAAGGAACAGGTCGAAAATGGTATAATTGAATTATATTTTGTCAGAACTGAATACTAATTAGCTGACAAGTTTTACGGAAGCCATCTTGAAGGATCGTTTTAAGTATCTTGGTCAGAAGGATTGGTATGAGATGTTTGACTCCAGCTGATCTGGAGGTTCTGAAAAATGAGACTGCTTGATATCATCATCATACATCACCATGTAAATATTTTTGAGATAAGCAAAATACAAAAATATAAAACTTCAAAAAGAAAATACAAAATCAAAAAAACAGAAAATTTCCAAAAAGATTCTTCTCAACATGTCTCTTGGAATCGATAACATTTACGTGCTTAGAAATGTCGATTAACATTGACACGGGTGCGTAAATGAAGTTTGAGCGAGACTTGCAAATAGTTTCAAAACATGTCATTTCTAATTTTCTAAATGGCTTATGTGCAAATATCAGTACATAACCCGGACTTCAAATAAAGGACGGTTTATAATACATATCTCACAATGAGACAATTACGTTTCTCGTCTTGCGCATTCTTACAAGACATTCAATGTTTTTAGCTCAAGAAAAAGGATAGTGTACGTTTCAGTGCGCTTACCCTTACCGTTAGAAGAGAAGTCCTCTAACATCTGGTTTTTCAAAAAGTTGAACACAATTTTTCAAGAATTTCTCAATGACAATTCATAATCTTTCAAAATTGTGTGTTCAACACTCCAACCCTCACAATGTTTTCAAAAGACAACAATTTTTCAATTGGTCCTATTTTTGAGGGGGAGTTTTTCGAAAAACAAAGTTTTAATGTTCTTGGATACATCAACAACGACAACTCTTATGTATTCAAAACATTATCAAAATGTTCCAAACCATTCATGCTGATAATATTTTCTCCCACAGAATTTTCAAGACATATTTTAATCACAAGGAAATTTCAAAAAACTAAGTGTGTTTATTATTTAAAATAAGAGGGAGAAAATGAAATTAAAATATGCATATAATTGACTCAAAGTGCTGAAAAATAAGAAAAGGTTTTTTATGGTTGCGAATCTTATACCCAAACAACATATAATTTCATGACGATTCTGAAGTCATAAGGTGGTTAGGTTAGGAATCAATCCTATGATCCAACCAGAACCGGAGGATCTACCCAAGGATAATCCAAAGTTAGAAATAGCAGTCCTTAGGTATGATTGGAGATGAATGTATATGGGAATAATGCCGACTAAGATTGAGCTAACACTGGAACAATCACAACAAGGTGTTAGTAATGACGTCCTGGTAAGCATTGAAGGCGTTGAAGAATTAAAAAGAAATGTATGGATAAAGGGTGTTGTGACAATCCGTCAATTTCAGTTCATTATTTTATTCTCGAGTATTAATTATAATTTTCATTTTTATGTTGAGATATGAACTCACGACTAACCGGGAAGAAATTAGGGCTTACACTTGTAATTTAAGTAACGTTTATGAAGAACCGACGAATCCTACCTTAACAGCGACGTTTATAATTCAAAATGCCGTAGAATATTTTAATTACATTCGTTTTTAAATCTCGTAGTCCTCGTACTATTTTTACGTTTTACGAAAAACGACTACAAATCATACCTTTTTAAATATCGAAACTTTGAAAATACCCATAATTACAATGTGGGACAAGTTTTAACAAAACTCATCCCACATATACATAGTGGGGAGGACGGCAAGCCAAGAGGACACATGTCCTCTTGGTGGTCAAGATATTGCAACTTACACACACTTGGAAAGATAACTTGAAACCCTTATAAGCCATTTTTACTAGCAAAAACACATACATGCAAATTGATATCAAAAATCTCACACACATTCTTTCTTTCCCTCTCCTTATGCCATGAACCACCACTACCATAGCACCATTATCATACAATTTTGAAGACCAAACAATGAGCACACTAGTGGATATGACTACCTAGTGTGTTTCCTATATTTTTGAAGCAACAAAAGAAGTTTTTCAAGAAGGTTTTTATATCATTTGGGGCTGAAGTTATAAGAAGGTTTATACAAGATATTTGAGTAAGGAAAATGGTGAACAAAAGTATTTTGGGTGGAGTTTAAGCTTGGGATTGAAGCCTTCATCAAGCTTGTTCTTATTTTGATCATTTTGATCTTGTCTACATTTTCTTGTGGTAAAACCTTCATAAGTTTTGTTATCATTTTATTTCTATTTCATTATATGTATATACATGTATTGTACTTTGATGATCAAGTAATAAAAAGTAGCATGCATGTGTAGATCTAGGTAAGAAATGACTAAATCAACTATTAAAACTTGCTAGAAATCATTGAAAATTTAGGGCTGTTGTTAACAGTAAGTTCTGGATTTTTACATAAGTATTAGACTTGATTTGATTTACCTAGGTTGTAGATAATTGAGTGATGATCATGTGGCTAATTGGATACTCAATGGAAAGTGAAAATTGATCAAGTTATGACCATTTTACCAAAAGACATCAAATCTACCTTGCTAGCCAGAACGTATAAAAAGTCATGATTTCGTACTGAGTTGGTTAAAAACCTAAAACTATGAGACCTAGATAAAATCATGTAGGTTCTGTACCAATTGGATGATCAACCAATTCATTATGGTTTGAAAATGGCATCAAAAATGGTGAAAGTGAATTTTCAGCCAAAAATGCCAACTTGACCTTTGTATAATGAAGTGACCTTAAGTATATATTTACTTAAAATAAGTATAAAAATGACTTATAATCTATAATGTACATTTAAAAATGAAACTAGGGATATAAATTTTATAAGTATATCATTTATGGTTTGAAAGATACAACTATTTTCGTAAGCATAAACATATAAATTTTTTTACGTCTATATCAATACTAAAATTTGTAAAGCGTTTTTGCGACTAAAACCCGAGATGGTAGAACCCCCTTTTGGGAACTTTTGTATGATGAACCTACTGATAATAAACTTAACCCGACATCGAGAACCCGAAAATTTACTATAAACTCATAAACAAGCTTAAAATGGACTATATGACCATATTGGGCCATTAGGCCCAATGTATATGAATGGACCTATTGGACTTAACTTTGGACCCAACCCACTTGGGCCTAATTAATGGGTTAAGATCTGGTCTTGGACTTATAAAATGGACTAAATTACTTAATGGACTCATAAATGGGCCTATTGGGCCTTTGGACTAAAATTGGTAACAACTAGTGAAAAATGAGCTAATTTAGTACATGTTAAACACATAGAAGACTATGAGAATAAAACTTGGGGAATTATAAATTGTTGATCATCATATAAGATACATGTATATATACATATTTAAATTGTGAATTTTATTTTATCGACTATAAACCTAAGACCCGTTACAATTTGTATAGGTCTTGGTTGATTGACGCGCCTACTTTCGAAGTTTTTATTCATCGATATTCTCGTCCGACATCACTAAGTGAGTTCATAGCCTCACATTTTTACACTTTAATTGTTTTATAAACCCGCGAGGGAGATAACATGCTTGTTTTTAAAATAGAACACAAGGGACCCGAATGTATGCTAGTAGCCTTGATTATTATAAGTTAGCTTAACTCGCTAGATAAAAGACCCGCGGAAATCATGAATTGTTAATTGCCGGGAAAAAGGCATACGCTTATACATGAAATAGTACTATTTGGAGGCTACCACCTCCGATCCGTGACGACTAGCTATCGTCATGTTCGGAATATACAACATATATGCATTGTATTGAGAATAAGAAACACTCATAGCAGGGTGTATAAGTGGGCATATATATTGAATATACAGATTAAGTGTACGATATTCATGAGGACTTATACATAATCCTACGAAAAAACTTTGTATGGCCACATCGTTGTATCCAGATGAATATTGAAAAATGATACTTAGTTGTTCGGAAATTATTTTTATTGTTTATATATATAAAGTCTATGGATTCATTCAACATCATTGTTGACTTTTAGCATGTTTTATCTTAGGTCCTTGAAGGTAATTCGGCGATGGAGATATGAAGGCCCGCTAAATAATTATTCATTTGAAAATGTTTTGTAAAATGTTGTATGATGTTGTTAAACTTATTGGGACTGTGATGTAAACTTTATTTTATTCAAATGAATGAAATTTTCTCAAAACGCCTCTTTTTGAGTCGTTTTCTATGATTTAAGTTATTGTGCTATGATGTAACACCATTAGACCCTTCCGCTGACATGAAGCTAAATTGAGGGTGTTACAGGTGTAAACAAAGAAGCCCTCCACACAACTTAAGGCAGAAACCGGGTCAATACATATGCTGTCAGAATCACATGTTGATTGCTGACATTGAAGACGACATCATGGACCCAGTGATGCAATGCACAACCCTTCCCAGCCATTCGGGTTTCTCTCAACAGAAACTTGTCTCATTTGTCACGGAGATACACACGTTATCTATTGACATCTCATTCCGAGATTGTTGATATTGAATAGGTGGCAATCTGCTCAAGCCTCCGAGTACTAAAACCAAAATGCACTAATCGAGTCTAGAGCCAAGAGATCAATCTAAATCTCGTCAGGACACATTCCATTACAAACACTTGTTGAACATCATCAAGTTCACAAGCTGTTAACAAGAGTCCTACGCAATATCCTTGTGATATTTGCCAGAACATCAGAGTGATACTTTTAGTATTCACAATGAAGATGGAAATCCTGCTTGAGTCAACATCAAACAAGCTCTTGGTAGGTGACTTGCGAGATTCTATATGAATCAAACTTGTGACAACTGGATATCGATTTGGTCCAGTAAATGAATTGACAGTTGATGAATTTTGATAAAAGCTTAAAACTACCGATGTATTACAAAAACGCTTTTACAAGTAATACGTCGATTGATTTTTAAATCAATTTTCTCGTTAATCACTAACGTAAACCTGCAGGTTAAACGGTGGTGACGGTATCTTATTCAACCAAAGTCGATTCATTACCACATGTTCATGCTCATTCTACAAAGACAATCTATCATGAAAGCTCAAGATTTAAAGACAAAGACTTCCGCAAACTCTTATTTGAAGCTTTCAAGATGAGGCACAGTTTGAGAATGTTGGTCAAAGACTCAAGATAGCAAGATGGCATAGACGTTAAAGACAATGTCAAAGGCTCAAAAGTAAAGATCGCAAAGAATGAATGAACAAGCCTACAACAAAGAACAAAGAGAAAGACCAAGACCACATGAGCTTAATGACAAAAGCAATCTCATGATCTCATGAAGGAGTGTCATCAATGAACTCACTTCAGGGAGATTGTTAGCCTCAAAATATTGAGTCGAACATGAAGTTCGTTCTTTATGTATTTAAGTCTCGGTCAATCAATTAGTTAACGTTGTAATAGGAAAGTATCGGGAATCGGGCTCGATAGTTAATCTAATATTGTATATGTTTCGGGTTTAATCCCAAGCAAAACCCGAGCCCGGGTCCTAGTCAAATATCCCGAACTTCACTTAATGTGTCGGGGTATATAAGTAACTTTTCCTCCAAGAAAAAAAAGTTGGTTCATTAATAAAAATTCCATTTTCCTTTTTCTTTTTTCTCTCTCAACTCTCTCTCCTCTTTCTCTCTCTAAACCAACTCACTTTCTTTCTCTATATTTCTTGATCTAGATCCGTGTATGATATGAAGTGTATGTGTTAAAGGGATCCTACACATTTGAATACAAAAATTAGAGAAAATGCTGTAAATATTTGTTTTAGCAAAGCTGGTTAAAGTTAGGCATGTAAAAGTAAAAGACCATCAGAATTACAAATCAGTTGTGATTAACAATAAGCAGAAATAATGTTTAGGATGTGGTTATGCTATTTGTAGATGTAATAATCACATTCACAAAAAGAAGCAAAAATATTTAACAATTACATACCTCAACTTTCTACATTGCGTTTGTGGCTTCAGGTGGTGGCGTTCTTTAATGTTTTGGTCCCTTACAACACTCCCTTTATACCATGAAAACTGAAATTTCAAAATTTGAACTCGTAACAACTATAGTTACAATTTTTCGTGGGACTAAAGTAATCCAGGTATGTACTTAGCAGATGAGAGTCGGGCGGTAAGGATGCATTAGGTATGCAATAGAAATATAGTTACTCCATACCACGAACCTGAACACTCTTTATTGGCAAGCCTAAAAATGGTATGCAAGCACCTGAACACTTTATAATGCTTGTTTGTTCTTATGTAAGCAAATTGACATTTATAACTATATGAACAACTTGATGAAAATATTACACGGGTGTGTAAATTTAAATTTAGTATGTAAAAAATAAAGCAATATTGGCCCATTTATTTATGGAGAACACAATCCAGGGTTTCCTTCATCTCCAAGGGGTTTCACAAAAAAATTAGCTATAAAGGAAATGTGTCAAATAATTGAAGTTCTATATGTTTTATGATCTGGTAACCTCAAAAACCATCCAATCCATACATATTATGCAAATCTAAGATGGACAAGAACACTAAGTGAAGCTAAATAAATGATTCTATCAACAGCTAATGCAGAAGCAATATATACACACGGAACACAGATTTACGTAAATTCACATTATACCTGTCATAGACGAAACAAATGTGAACTATAATGCACGAAGCTGTAACTCAGTTTGCTACAAAGAAAAATACAAAAACGAACGCAATTAATAGCTGATATACATTAACAAACTGTCTGAAAGTTAAAACAGTATTAAAAGACTAAAAGTGCATAGCTAACTGTTATAAGAAGCAAAATGGTTACCACGTCTGCTGCTGCTGCATCACCAACCGCTCCGGCCCACCACGACGATGCATATCACGACTGTAACGGATACAAATTTGCACAAAAAAGCCTTATAAAAACATAAACAAAGTAAACATATCTTAGTTTTATATAGGCGTACATTCATGGTGTAAATGACGATATGTTCTGCATCTCTTTGATTACACTTACTTGAATCCTTGTCCTGTTATTCCTAAACTTGGAGTAAATCTTCTTAACCAAACTCACTTGTTTCCTATTTTTAGTATTCCCAGATAGTAGAAATGTTTAGAATTGTGAACATGAAGAGCACATGCTAGTAATATGACTCAGCAAATATCACTCCTTTAAAATAGTAAAAGTGTATGCATGGTTACTGTATTTGTTTATTTTACTGAATATTAAGTAAGAAAACCTGAAGTAAGAAAACCTCGTCCTTCTGTTATTCCTAAACTTGGAGTAAATCTTCTTAACCAAACTCACTTGTTTCCTACTTTAGTATTCCCAGATAGTAGAAATGTTTAGAATTATGAATATGAAGAGCACATGCTAGTAATATGACTTAGTAAGGTCATTTGTATCAAATCCTATCTTAGCCACGCGAGTAAGGTTTTCTTACTTAATATTCAGTAAAATAAACAAATACAGTAACCATGCATATACTTTTCTATTTTAAAGGAGTGATATTTAAGTTCTGGACCAAATTTGATGTGGTTAGAATCCAAACCTGAGCCTTTTAGGTGGTACAAAAAATATTCATTTTCACCCGTTACCTAAATTGTTCAACCTGCCCATTTTGCCAGATCCATGATTTAAAAAGAAGTAGGCACAGATTAGGCATACTTGAGTTAAGAAGATGTTCAAGTCTTCAAGCTTATTTTGCTTTAGTTCTACATATAAGAATTAGAAACAAAAAAGAGGATAATAGTCACAGAAGCTCATCGCACTATCTGAAATAGTTATATTCCATTCATCCCAAATTAGGATCCAGTTCACAAATTTCTTTATCCCAAAAGAATTCTAGCACTATTTTTTGTAACCAAAGTCTCTCTTTATGCAAAAATTCAACCAACTAAAGTTAATTGTATTCAGTCATAAGTAGATTTTTTCATAATACATGAAATAAACCGGCTTAGGTGGCCAACTTCAAAGTTTAAACTACTTATTCCAAAAGGCAATGAATGTTATAACGTATAAACTCTCATTTGCAACCCCCATGGTAACATGATCCTTAACCTCCAATATAAGATCTTGTTGATTTGTTTTTGGTTGTTGGAAGGATACTAACGAAGGAATCTGATGAAATACCAACTCATCACTTTGCTAGTCATTAATTAAGCTCAAAAATAGATTTGATCGACCACTGTATTTTAGATATATGAGTATCAAATACATGTTAAATAATATTTTTAGAGATACATCATGACGAAAAAGGTGTGCCAAACTATGGAAGACACAACATGACAGTATGCTCAAAAAGTAATAAGGCATTTCAATAACCGTACCTTTCCTAATTTAATACGTGTATAGCGTCTCTGGCGTTGGTATTGATTAAGGAGAAAGACTGCTACTCCTTGCATGATTTGCCCATCTCAATGCTTGTACCCGCCTGCATTTGCTTTTGCCTCCTGTTACATCAATGAGTAAAATCAATTTGTATGTCACGTTCGATAGTTAGTTCCTAATGAAAATAAAATGCAAACAAACTTACGTCATGGACAGCTTCGCGGATTGCATATAATTGTTTTCTTGTGAAACTGTTCTCACCTAATAAATATTTTAAATACAAAAGGTATAAACTTCATACATGGGATGTAAATGCATATATTGTTGTAGAGCTTGTAAAAAAATTGTATTACATTGTTAACAATGGTCCAAATAATATCTTGGGTACATGACGGTGTGGTAAGGGAGCCAATATATCAAAAATATTTTCTGCTTATAACTTTTATTTTTCGCGAATCGATTATTCAGTAAGCCTATGAAGCATCAATGCTGTCAAAACTGGTGACAGTTCTGAGTATAATGAATAATCAAATAACTGTTAGATATTAGGTAGGGTTGTATGATGAACTTACGTTTAAAGCGCTTGTGGATTATCTAGTACTTTAGGCACATTTACATATGCTCCAACATCAGTCAATTCTGATCCTATAAAGAGTAAAACAAAAGATGAAAATAATAATAACTCTACTGATAGCGTATGCATAAAATACTTGTAGTTACGGGAAAGTTGGTGTTGAGATCTGAACACAGTTGAGCATACATGGGGTAAAATGTTTTCTTAAGAACAGCTTTGTCGAATATAAATGAAATGATACCCTGAATTGAGTACGTAACCATATTTGTAATTCCAATTTACATTATAAAGGTAAAATCAATGAGGTTTGGAACGTAGTAAACAAAATTACAAACCTTTAGGATATCAATTGTTGTGATCCTTGAGTCGATAACTTGACCTTTGAGAAGACCAAACTTTTCCGGAGTCAACTTGTTCATGATACTGAAAGCCAAAAAGGAAATAACTTTAAGTTTTCAGTTTAACTGTCCTCAAGACATTATTCTTGTCAGAGAGTCCCTCTTCGAACCTTGCAGTGAAAGGGCTGAAATAATAGGGTGTTTGTTTCGGCTTATATGTGGGCTTATGAGATTATTTTATTTTGGCTTATATTTCATAAGCCGTAATTTTTCGGCTTATTTTGAGACTTATGTAAGTTTATCATATAGTAATAAACTTATATAAGCCCACAAGTCTCAAAATAAGCCGGGAAATTGGAGCTTATGAAATATAAGCCGAAATCAAATAAGCTCATAAGCCCACATATAAGCCGAAACAAACACCCCCTAAGTACACATTAGCGAAGTTAAGTTAACAAAAATGCATCTTCTTTGCGCATATCAAACACCAATATGGCGGGAAAATGAAAAGCATGTGGGGTATTTTATAAACTTCACTTACTCAAGATCCTAACATGCATTCAGTGGATGTACTTGCATTTATGTGCAAACTGTCCAAAGAATATGCAAACATCCTACAATACAAGTTAGAATTTTACTTTCTTGGTGTAGGAGTTGTTGTTACATGAACTTTAAATCAAAGGGTATAGGTATAACATACGCACTATATATGTGGTTTAATGGGGTTCGCAACAACAAAGTTCACAGGAACCACTTTCCTTTATTAACCATTTCATACCTATAACTTTTTCTTCATTTAACATAGCCAATTCAGAATAAGCAAGTTGTCGTACTGATTTCCATATATATTATTCAATAATTTATAACTGTTATTATTTAATATATCTGTTATATAGATATGTATTTTTATGCCTGGTTTTACCCGGATGGGAACTTGTATATGATATTGAATGCTTGCTTAATTTATTTGTAGTCAAATCAGCGAAGTTCATAGCACGCAAGCAGTAGGTTGTTACTGGTGCATATGACATGTTTATCCGGGTATACAACTACAATACAATAATGGATAAAGTGAAAGTATTTGAGGCACATACAGATAATTTACAATGTGAGGCTGTCACCCAACCCTTCCATATGTATTGTCATCATCTGATGACATGCTTTTAAAATTGTCAAATGTAAAATGCCTGAGGTACTGGAAAGCGGGTTTGATGATACCTGCAAACATTTCAAAAAACATTATATCAAGGAAATCTTTTATACTTAAACTTTTCCAATATAGTTTATTCAGAGATCACCATACAATAATGTCAATCCAGACATGATTTAGGGTAATAACTGCAAAAGAACATCATGAAGCTTAAGCCGCAACATACAATAAAACAAAGAAAACATTATCCGTCTATAATATGAAATTTTATTCAAGCATTTTATCTAACACATGATGTACAATATTTTTAATTACTTAATTACAAAGAAGCTACCATGGGGTTTGGTTTGTTTAGAATAAACAACAATCAGTAATATACATTCACGACACACCCAAAATGATTGCATAACTAAAAGTAAAAATGGTATAATTAACTTGAGCTCATTAAGGACTCTACCTTTAGTATATGTCATATATTCGTCTCTAATGATTGTACTCCAAAGATCTGCTTGAGTATATGTCAATCGCCAAATATATCCAATCACATGGTCAAAGTGTCAATACACAAGTACATCTATAATAGTTGCCACTTGAAACTATCAATATCAAAACATTCGATTGTGAATCATCAATTCGACCTATGAATCATAAACACGAATACATCACAATAAAATCCCAATCAAATAAAATAAATCAATTTAAAAATTAGATCAACAATAAAAATTAGGGACAAACAAAAGTGAACCGTAAATCATCAAGCGTTGAATTGGTTTTAAAAAACATAAAATTTACAAACCTGGATTGATGAAGCTCTGATTTTGAAGAAAATACAAACACAAACTTAGATTGCAAACGGTGATTATGTGAAATCAGTGGTTTAAGGGATAAATGATATCCATTTCGATTTTACATTCGAAATTGATGACGTTATTTATGCAAATGATATGCGTTTCAGTGAATTCGAATCAAACATGATTAGGGCGTGATTTCAGATTGTGTTTCCTAATTTTAAATGCAAAAATTAAATACATGATGATTCAAATTGAAAAACGCAGATTGTGTTTAGTTGAATTAAACTAATTATTTAGTTTTTAGAAATGTAACACAACTATCATTGTGGTCTAATGGTAGATGAAATTGTTGTGGGTGGCTAGACCAAGGTTCGAATCCCACCAAAGGCAGTTTTTTTCGAATTTAAGTGGGCCGGATATAATGGCACAATAAATGCCTAGGTGGATTTGATTATTCCTATGTGGCATGTTAAATGCTTACATGTCATGTTAAATGCTTACATGTCATGTTTGGTTGCCTAGGTGGATTACAAATTGGTGACATGGATTAAATTATGGGGTGAGGTGGCATTCTTTAATGATGATGTGGCATTTATGTTGTATGAGATGACATTGTTTTATCCTGTTATATATAATGTAAAATAAGATATATATGTGTGTGTGTGTGTGTATATATATATATATATATATATATATATATATATATATATATATATATATAGTGTAACTTTATTTTCAGAACCAAAATAAGTGCGAGAACTGCGAGAACTCCTTATGGACCGTTAGATCAATTGATCAATGGCTATAAGAAATTGTGACATTATTGCCATTATTTAAAAGATCAAGCCATTAATTGTAAACCTGAAAGGGTAATATAGGAAGTTTGTGTCTAATATTTTAAATAACCTTCCACTTATTTAGGGTATGATTAACCTAAATGATATTTCCGTATCTCTTCCCAGTCCTCAACCGCCTCCAACAAAAACACTCATCCACCATTTTCATAACATCCATCTTTGTAATCTATCTTTTCTCATAACCAGCATTTGTGGGTGTCCAACCGTTGGTTTCTTGATTCTTTTTTCAACAAGGTTCTTTTTCTGGGCAAGATCTTCCGTATCAGTTTATGAAGACACATTATACGGGTTTGAATAAGACCCAATATGTGGTTTCGCTTTGTGTCGCCTCTCTCTAGATCTTTTTGTATGAAAAAAACATCACCAGCGTGTTTATAAATTGTTTTCGTGATTGGATCGAGCATGCATCCCACCACTATTTTCACAAAGTATGTATAGTTTTCCATTAGAAAAAAGATTGATTTTTGTTAAGTTTTTTAATTCATTATGTCTAAATATTGTAATTTTATTTATTTGAAAAATCATGCCAAGATGAATCTGAAATTCGAGAGATTGGATATGCAATTCAAGGCATCATACAGGTATGTTTGTTTTTTTAGTTATTTAATCTAATATTCACATCACACTAGAGTTTGCAATCACATATCTGTTTGTGTGAGATGGTAGTTTTTTTTGCATTTTTTAATTATTTATCAAGAGTCTTTTGTTGGTCTTTTTTTTGTGAATAACTTCGTTATAATTGATAAGTCTTTTCGTTTTTTTATTGTAACTGTTATTTTATTGTCCGCACGGTTTATAGTTATTGTATGTCGATTTTTGTTCATAATTGATTAGTATAAGTTCGGATGATATTTTGAAGCCTCCATTTGATTAATGGGTTTTCGTTTTTGATATTAATGGCTACTATGTGATTTTAATAAGTGGATGATGCAGTTCTAAGTCGTAGTTATTACGTTATCTGTACTGTTCTTAGTTACAGTATGTTCGCTAAATCGATCGGTTTACGAGGATATAATTTGAAGCTTTGAGATGATGATTAGGTGTTACGAGTATTGAATGTAGCTTTACGTTTGTGATTTTGATGGTTATCATGTTGTCTGGTAAACATAGATCATAATCGATCACTATATGAGCAGATGATGTAGTTTTAAGTTTGATATGATTGTTAGGTTTACATTTGCGATTTTAATGGCTGTCACAATGTATATTGATTACGTAGTTTTAAGTTTTGAGGTGAGTAATATGTGTTATAAGTGTTCAAATATAGGTTTATATGAAGAATGTGTGTGGTTTATTTTATATGAATCGGATTTGAGGAATCCGTGTGTACGAGTGTGTGTACGAGTGACGGTGCATATATGTTTTATGAGTGTGCATATATGTTTTACGAATCCGTGTGTACGAGTATGTGTGTACGAGTGTTGGTGCATATATGTTTTACGAGTGCGCATATATGTTTTATGCGTTTCTCATGTTCATGACAAGATTTTATTATTTCTTTTCTTTCTTTGATGACTCGTGTGTGTTATGAAATATCACTTTCTGTGAGTCTATTATAATTAAAGATTAATGTTGCTAAATTTTATATTTTTCTTTGTATCAGGTGTAACTTAATTAAGAGAATGATGACAACAACGAGTGTGCACATTTATCCGCCTTCTGAAGATGTTGAAAACAACGAGTGTGCGCATATGTTCGAGGCTTTGAAATGTTGACGACTACGAGTGTTGCATGTGTAAGTCCGACTTCTAAAATGTTTGATAAAGAATGAGGGGTGCTCCGATTTGTCAGTTTGCGTTTAAATATTATACGGCACGTTAGTATGAATTGGATTAAATTCATGTAATTGTTTCAAATTTTTAGAAATTTTGTAAATTTATGTTATTTCAATTGATGTTTCGAGTTTTGTGTCTTAAACGCAGTTTATGTTCTTAGTTTCGTTATAAATTTACATTATTTAAAACTAAACATATATGCACCATAATATTGAAAAAAACAGCGTGTTGAAAAATTTATTTTAATATTAAATAGAAAAGAGATTGAGTTTTTAAAAAACATGCATTTGAGAAATTTATTCTAAAAATTAAATAGAAAAATTATTTTCTAAAAACATATATGCAACTTTCTTTTTCCGCAAAATGCGCGCTCAAAGTGAAATAAAAAAATCTGGTAAGAAAAAAATTATTTTTATGTCCGACAAATTGAAGAAATTGTTAGAAAGTAAAAAAAAATTCTGAAAATTGAAGGTATTAAAAATTCATGGATTTGATTTTAAAAAAATCAAGAAAATAATATGAAGAAAATGTTGTTTCCGATTGTATACCCTTTTTGATTAAATAAAAAAGTATTTATATATATTAAAAAATTATGATTGGTCTAGAGGAGTTCCAAGTTCTCGCACTTATTTTTGGTTCTGTAAATAAGGTCCAGATAATATATATATTATATATTTGTATATAGTATATATTTACTGTTATTATATTATATATTATATAATATATATATATATATATTGTCTTGTGATATATATATTATATAGTGTGAGGGTTTTTTTGCTAGATCCATTTTAAAGTAGCAGAATTGCGAGAAGACAATCTAAACCTTTAGATAAATTGATCAATGGTTATAATCATTTGTGGCAATAATGTAATAAACTTGAACAATATGTATTAAATAGTAAGGCATCAAGGGGTATCAATGGAAATTTATCATTTAACAAATTTAAAACCGTCCCTTAATATAAGGATCTGGATAACTGGTTCACAAACATTTAGCCATGTCTCTCTATATCTCAACATCGTCATCATCAAATTATTATGATAACCAACCATTGTTTCACCAACAATTAAAGTTGCCTCCTACGTACATGTGTCATCATCTTTATTTGACTATTAATTTCTTTATAAAGGTTGATATATGAATCCATAAGAAGGTACAGCTTTATTCATGTTCTTAATTTACACATTTTTAAAATTGACGTGTAGGGATTTTACATACAGTGACTGTTTTTTATTTTTCTTGATTAATAAATGCACATTTTTATTCACTTTGTTTTTATTATAATTAAATATGTTCTTTTGCAAACGCCAATTACCGAGGTTGTGTATTTTTCATGTATTATCCACATGGTTGTTTTATTTTGTATCTCGATATATATGTGTGTCTTACACTTGATCGATACCATATATTGGTTTTCAATGCTTATTGGTTTAACAGATTCTTTGGATCTTACAGGTCTCATCTACTTTCATTGTAGTTTGATAAAGATGACGAATGCACATGTGCATACATTATTAAGAAGGTGCCTCATGAAGATCATAACGATAACTATACATATGCACATATACCAAGATTAGCTAATGTTGAAGAAAGGGGCAATGCACATGTATAATCTTCATCAAATTTTACTTGACGAATACATTATTAAGATGAAAAATGCACTTGTAATTGAGTTGAGATTCATGTTGTGATAGACTTTGTAAATTATTAATTGTGAAATCTTACACAAATAATGTCAAAAATTAATATGTATCTTTGTTTTTGTTTTATATGAATTCTTATTGATGACGTCTAATTTAGCTTAGAGATGTACACATGTATATGCTTAATATTTTTAATATCTACCTACACAATTTTTTAAGTACTCTTAATAATATTAGTTTTAGATAAATATACATTTGTAAAAATTAATTTTAGAGGCTTTGCACGTGTGCACATAATATTTTACCTGATAATTTGTAAATAAGATTATTTATGGTACACGTACGTTTTTTGTGCTCACTGGAAGATTTCAAAAATATTAATTGTAATTATATTTTTCAGAAAAATGATAAATGTAATTTTACTATTATACCCTTTTGAATTAATTAACAAAAATAAATATTCAAAAAGATTTAATTGGTTGATGTTGGTTCTCGCAGTTCTGTACATTCGTTTGGTTTTGAAAAGAACCTCACCCTATAATATATATATATATATATATATATATAGAATAGTTATATAAATAATGTTATATATGTTATATATATGATATATATATTTGGCATTCATGAGTTTGGTTCAATAGAAAGTGATTTTGAGTAAAAATGATAGAAAGTGTAGAGAATTCATTTATGTGTCATTAATATCATGTGAAAAGTGTGTCAATTGTTACAAGAAAGTATGTGCAAGTGTGTCAACATTATTAGCTAAAAAATTCATGTTCGTCAATAATAGCCTATTAATAGTGTGTCAACATCGCTAGTGTGTCAGTTACAAGTCGTTATGTGTCAAATATGTAATTAATACCTCAGTTTAATCTCATTAATATCTCATATCCAATGGCTAAAAATCCTTCCTATACTTTTTACCATTCGTAACTTTTCTCAATAACCTCGCCCTTAGCATCATAATAAAAGATTTTAAACACCGTAACTTGTTAATTCTCATGATTTTATTTTAACTATGAAATAATGTTCCTGTAAAGCTAAAGTTTTTTTATTGAAAGGGTTAATACATAAATATGTTACTAAAGTTTGCCCAAATGTTCACTTAAGTTCCTAAAGTTTTTTCCGTTACAAATAGGTTACAAAGATTTATCATTTGGGTTACTGAACCTTTAAAACAGTTACAAAGATGTTACTCAAATATATAGATTTATTTTTTGGGTTACTGAACCTTTACAAAGAGGCTTATTATTTGGTTTATTTACCTTTAAAAAAATTCACATGTATACTTGAGTTGAGTAACTTTTTTGTAACCAAAATGTTTTTAGTAACTTAGGTGAACATTTGGACAAACGTTAGTAACATTTTTGTGTATTAACCTTTATTGAAATTATAATTAGTCTAAGTTTGAACATCATAGTATATATTTTAGCCTACCCGAATGATAAATCCTACCTCCGTCACTGCTAATAATACAACTAGGGGTGTCAGTCGGGTCGGGATAGTCGGGTTCGGGTCAATTCGGGTCAGGGTCAATTCGGGTCAAGACTGAAAATTCCATACCCGAACCCGACCCTATTTGAATTCGAGTTACTCGGGTTCGGGTAAATTCGGGTTGGGTCAACTCAGGTCCGGTCAATTCGGGTTCGGGTCAACCCGAATATGAGTAAAATGTGTGCACTTTGAAATAGAAAAAAATATAAAATTTATATTAAAAAATAGAAAAATCTTTATTCGGGTCAATCGGGTTGACCCGAACCCGAGTTAGCCAAAATATTGCAACCCGATTCCCCGACCCTATTTAGTATTCGGGTTACTTGGGTTGACTCGAATAACCCGAATAGAATTTTAAACCCGACTAACCCGACCCGAATATGCTTATTTGGGTTCGGGTTCGGGTCGGGTCGGCCTTTTTGACACCCCAAAATACAACCATTATGCTTTCTACATCATTCACATGAAATTCCTAAGACTTTGAAATGACTTAAAGTTTTAGAATCTTTTGAGGAAATGTCCTTTTTTCTGAACATGGAAAAAGATGCCGATTAACAAACTCAAAGTTATAACTTTATTCTATTTACTGCATATTGTATTCTTGTTGAATTTTACAAAGTATCTTAGAATTTTATAAAGTATCATTTGCTAGACTATTGATTTCTGGTGAACTGGTTTTTTTATAAGAATAAAAAATACAACCAAAAATATCATTGCAACAAATACAAAACAACCGGTAAAAATCCCTCCCATTACATTATACCTTAAAAAACTTTTTAAAATGTCAGATAACTCTCCATTTGATATCCATAATGAAATCTTCAAAAAAGGTATCTGATGTTAAAGGGGGGGGGGGGTGCGGATGGGTGGGGGGGGTGGGGGGGGGGGGGAGGGTGGGGGGTGGGGGGGGGGGGGGGTGGGTGGTGCATTACGATTCGATTCAGGTAGTTTCTAAACCATGCGAGTCTTTCATAGAGAGCTCTCGGTTTATCAAAGGTTGGCGCCCACCACACACAACCACGTAGTTTATGTAATGTATAAAGTCGTTATCGAGGCGGTGATGTATAAGTACACTAGTTTAGTAGAAGATGTTAACTAATGAAGAGCTTTAAGGTACATGAACAAGAGTTAGCTCCGGCTGAGGTTTCTCGCTGATTAAACAATTTTATATACTCCTTTTGTTGGTGCTTCTCATGGATTAGTGTGTTTGTTCGGTGTTGTTAAAAAAATGGCTTGTTTTTTGAACCCTTCAATCCAAAAATCAGTAGGTGTGCTGTCCCTAATCTATCTTTCTCATGGTGGGAATATTTTAGCGTTTCGGGGTTTGTTACAGGACACTAGTGATTCCTAACGTTGATAAGTTTATGCAATAGGCGCCAACAAGCCTTGGCATGTTGATGTTTTATACTTTGTGTCGGGTGTTTGGAATGTTGATTTCCAAGAGTAGCAATTCGCGCGCTCGTCTGTGTGTGTGTAAACTACATTTTCACCTCAGTTGTCTATTGATAGGTTTATTATTGGGGTGCTTGGGAGGTAAAATAAAGAATCGACACTAGTGATCCTACCGTTGTAAGGTTTATGCAAAGGCGCAACAAGCCTTGGCATGTTGAAGTTTTTACATTGAGCTCGGGTGTTTGGAATGTGATTCCAAGTAGCAATTTGCTTCGTCAATCAGGTAAACTTACATTTTCACCTCAGGTTGTTATAGATAGGTTTATCTATTGGGGTGCTTGGGAGAATACTTTTACTGATCATGGTGAATCTACAACAAATCATATGGTTGTGTCATTTGATTTGATTACCAAGGAATTTAAACTGGTAGACCTACCGGATAGCTTAACATACAAGCCACACGGACGTGTGCCGGTGTTTGTTTCTAAGCTAAGGGAGTCTCTTGTTGTGTATGGATCCATTGATGTTGAGGGAGCGGAATCTTGTGGTGTATGGGTCATGCAACATGATTCGTCTTTTAAAAAGCTAATCTCAATTGGCGCACGGGTAGATAAAATATTGGGGTTTAGGGAGAGTGGTGAACCTATATTTGAAACCGTAAAGGATTTCAGACCGTTTAACACACTTGATATTTACGATCTCTTTAACACACTTGATGTTAACACACTTGATGTTTATGACCCGTGCTCACAACAAATCAACAATCTCGGGATTTGTGGAGTAGAGGGCTCATTCTTCATGGACTCTTACAGGGAATCGCTACTTCTCGTTGATCACTCGAATTTACATATATATTGATAAAAAAGATGAAGGCAACCTTTCAAAGTGTGGATTAACAAAGTGATATACCTAGAGAGGGTAGGGCTTAAGGAGTGGAATAATCACTTTCATCTATTTTAGTTGTCTGTCTTTAATGTTGTTAAGTAATGTCATTTATGAAATCTTATGCGATTGTAGATGGAGTATATGCTACATATTATTAGAGATATAACTTGTTGCAATGTTAGTGAAATAGTAGTATTTCAGAAATACATTTAGAATGCACTTGAAGCATAGTGTTATATTGTTTTTACAGGTTTCAAGGTCTGTTTGTTTTTGCTTATGTGGTTAAAAGATCCTTGTATCGTTTATTACGATATAAACACATTGTGCTTCAAACACACTTGCAAGCACCCATAATCTTTATCCAAAAACGAGCGTATGTCAAAATCTTATACATAACAAACATTTTAAACTTTACAGCTACACAATTTAATAAGAAGGTCAAGATTAGGGAAACCTATGTTTCGGTGATTGTGAATGGACAAAGAACCAGGCTTGATATGTTACAAAGTTTATTCATATCCAAAAAAACAGAGAAACTGGAGTAGCTACATTTGAATATGTATATAAAAAAAAACTGCATTGCTCATAATATTCACCTATACAAATTTAGGGGCAAATTTCATATCTCCCCTTATTTTCACCATTAATTTCATATTTACCCAAACATGCATCAAAAGTATGATACATCATGCATTCAAATATTGTAATTTGGGTATATATGAAATTAATGGTGAAAAGAATGAGAGATATGAAATTAGTCCACAAATTTACAACTCTTTGTACTTATGTTCATGCAAAAAAAATGTATGTATCATCGAGGATACCACTGTGGGTTTACCACCACTACTAAGATCACTCCCTGACACATTTGACGAACTATAAAATGAAGACGTTGATGACTTGATGATTCCACAGATGACCTTAACTCAGGCTCAGGAAAGTTAAAGACATGTTTCTGGCATCTTTTCAAGAATGTGCTCAAGCTCTCGGACCACATCTAACATTGATGGCCTTTTGTTGGGCTTATCGTTGCAACACCAAAGATCTAAAGATACAAACTTTTTCCGTACACTTAGAAGGGTATGAACCCATTCGGTTATCGATGATTGAGAACATTGTTCCGGCTTGATTAGCTAACTTCACTAGTAAAAATAACATATTTTTGCTTACTTTGTATGATCATATTTAACCCAAAAAAAAAATGGATGAAAAGGGTTTCGGGTCAATCCAAACCATACCAAGAAAAGTTGCCCATTTTGACCGTCTAGTGATATGGATATATTAACTTAAAGAGAAAAAATAAGTGTACCTCACGGACGATATTTCTTCCACGTGAATTGGTTTCATACTAGTCAAGATCTCAAAAAGTACAACTCCAAGGCTATAAATGCCACTCTTGTGTGTGAGCTTGTGGGTCAATAAGTATTCGGGATCAAGGTAACCCTGCAATAAGATATGAAATAATTAGTTACAACAATGACGGTCAGCATATTAAAAAAGTGAGCGAGATTATTTATTCAGGAAAACATTTGACTCTATACATAAAGGCCGTATCGGCCCTCTACTAAAAATTACCCACTTTGACCCGTTCAGCAACAAGTTAGGTCCATATACCAAGGTCCCTCAGCTAGCAAGTAAGATGGAAAAATACTTACGGGTGTTCCTCTAACAACGGTGTGTACGTAGTTAGGACCGACTCCATAGTCAGCCAAAAGTGGTGCAAGCCTTGAAAGTCCAAAATCAGCAACTTTGGCAGTGAGTTTGGAGTCTATGAGAACGTTGCTTGTTTTGATATCACGGTGTAATATAGGTGGGTTGGCTTCAGTGTGAAGATAAAGAATGCCTTTGGCTGAATCCAATGCTACGGTTAACCTCATTCGGAAGCTCAAGGACTCTCCAGATTTTTCTGTAAATGCAACACATAATTACTTTCAACACGCACAACACCACACCTGTAAAATGCAAAGAATCAAAAGTTTCATACCTATAGCCAATCATGTTATGTTCCTCGAGAAATAAACTCATAAACCGACTGACATCTGCACAAGTCCGAAGAACACTTATATTATTCAGCCGAAAGACTACTTGTTCTTGTACCTCTAAAACATAAATAAATCATAAGAGTAACATAAATAGCAATAAACAGAAATAAATAGTTAAGAGCTGCTCAAACCAGTGGTATTTTACTTATCATTACTCATTAGTTGTATCATTTGACTTTTTGAAAAGTCAAACCTGTGACAAATTTAACAAGCTTCGTTCATTTTTCTACATTGTTTATACCTGTAATTCCTATTTATCGTACTACTTTATATGTTACCTCACTCTAAAAATCAAAGCGCGGACACTTGTAGAAACAAACAGATCCTTACTTGTACTTTGACTTTTGAAATCAACGGACTTATATAACTTTGAATCTGATGACGATTTTCTCAAGAAATTTATCACCAATCTATATTTACCTCTTCGAATCTATATTTACCTCTTCAGTAGAAAGTTATTTTGTTGCACATATTTTATCCATGTCCTGACTGTTATTTATTCATTTGCAGAACAAGTCCGAAGATTATATCAAACGACAGCAACTACGAGAGCTAGCCCTGCTAAACTCAAATTTCTGAGAAGAGAGTCCCGGCCCAAGTGGTAGTGTCTCACCATTTAACATAAGTGGCATGAAACGTCAAAAACCCGTAGGTTGACAAAAAAATAATCTGTAGGCACTATATTACATAAAGAAGAAGAGAAAAAAAATCATTATAAAAAAACTACGAAAAGACAAACATTTTTACCTGCATGCACTGAACCCCTTCTAGATCCGCCCCTGATGGGACCAACATCTTTGCGTAACTATGCACCTACCCGCTATACATACACACCCTCATGTATTTTTGAAACATAATTGAAATGTATAGGCTGGTCCTTCTAACCAGCAAGCATCATATTCGATTTTTTGTTTAATGAAAAAGAAAAAAGATATAGAATGATAGATTGGATGGAGTATAAAATGTAGAGTAAGGAATGATTCATTTTTCTTGTTTGTGGGTGATGCATTTGTAACATAAGATTCATCAAATTTATTCATGTGATATTCTTGTACATTGTTCAAACTTCATTAGTTGATGCATTCGGGGCTAAATATCCATACATTTAACTGAAAAAAAGTAACAACTTTGCACTTCGGGTTTTTCGGTTCAAATTATAAACCAAACCGAACTCGAATTCTGTTTCTGTTCAGTTTCGCCTTAAAAAATTCTCAACCTGAAGAGCCCTAAATCTGAACCCTACTGGTCTATACCCGATTGATGTCTCAGAGGGCCACAATTAAATGGATATCACAAAAAGTCAGTGTATGCTCTTTATAGTAACTGGCGTACTCAAGTTGGTGGTCAGGTAACATTTAAGGAAATGGCTTCAAGAAACAAAAAAATCAGTCAATTCTACGAGTCAAAGGATAGTTTTTCAGTGGTCAGTTACCCAAACACAAAACAGGGTTCATAGTCTTGCAAAAAAGTAAAAGACAGTTTAAAACAGAAAATGTGTCATGTATTTGACGGTCGTTTAGCATCGAATCTTTTGCACTGGTTTTCAGCCTGCTATGGATGCTATTGAACTCTGGCATTGGTTACTGTCTGAGGTTAGGCTGTGCAAGTACCGGGTCATATGCACATTGACAGAGCGGTAATTTACTATGAAAATGAAATGCTGGGGAGACTTGTGAACCCGTGAACTTAACTTACGAGGTAGATTACGGCTTAGTTGGGGGATTGTATTTTTGTCTCGCAACATGCTAAATATTCATGTTTTATATATTAAATTCTTTAACTCTTGACGATGAGTTTTTTTAAAGAAAAACTCATGACTTTCTCCAAACATCACCTAACCGCTACTAATGCCTTCCCTGCTTAATTGTGAGTCAAATTAATTAATAATCATTTCTTGTTCACACATAAGCATTTAAATATTCAGATGATGCATATTCAAAGATTGATAAACTTGTGTTTGTATTTACAGATTATCCAAAGTAAGCGCCAAGCATGATGAAATGAAAATATAACGAAGCAAATAACGCTAACGAGATTTCAACAACTAATGAGCATCTAAAAGGCTTGCATAATTAATTACACAAGCAATAAAGCATCTATCCATTGAATAATAAAAATCACATTAAACTTGATAAGTAATACCGATTTCACTAACCTTGCTACAAATCACATATTTGATAAATGTGGCATACATTGCATCTACAATCGCATAAGATTCCATAAATGAAATTACTTAACAACTTTAAATCTATGATAAAAAGCTAAAATAGATGAAAGTGATTTTTCCGCACCTTAACTACAAAATAGGCCCCTTGATATGTGGTCGTCATCATTTTGATCGGTAATTGTCGTAATATATACGTGAATCCAAGTGATCAAGCAAAAGTAGCGATTCCTTGTAAGTGCCCATGACGAATGAGCCATATGAGCCATCTACTCCATAAATACTAAGATTCTTGATTTGTTGTGAGCAGGGGTCATAAACATTAAGTGTAGTAAATTGTTCATTCGCGTGTTGAATTTCAAATATAGGTTCACCATTCTTCCTAAACCCGAATATTTTATCAAATGATGCGCCAATGTTGAATAGCTTTCTAAAAGACGAATCATGCTCCATCACCCATACACCACAACAAAGTGCTCCCTCGGCCAGAATGTATGCAGACACAACAAGAGACCCGCTTAGCTTACAAACAGACACGGACATAGGTGAGTATATCTCGTTTGTTAAGATATCTGGTAGGTTTACCACTTTAAACTCCTTGGTAACCAAATCAAATGACACAACCATATGATTTTTTTTATATCGACCATGTTCAGTAAAAGTGTTCTCATGAGCACCCCAATAAATAAACCTATCTATAACAACCTGAGTTGACGTGTTAAGTTTTATTGATTGACGAGGCAACTTACTACACGGAATCACATTCCAAACCCCTGAACTCAATGTAAAAACTTCAACATGCCAAGGCTTCATCTTATCTGTGCATAAAATGTTCACAACGGTAGGATCTCTAGTAATGGGACAGACCCCGAAACGAAACTCAAGAGAGAAAAAACTAGGGACAACAATACCAAATGATTTTCCAATAGAAGGATTCCAAATAACAACCATCCGATTCTTATAACCTTTATGAAAACCATACAAACACATTAATCCGTGACACGTACCAACAACCTCATAAAGACTAAATTGTTTGAGCAAAGGCGACATAACAAATGGAGCAAACTCTTGTTGTTGTACCTTAAAAGTTTCATTATCATCATCTACCAGACAGAAGAACTTTGGATCTGATGAATAACCGACTTTGTAGTTTAGAATACGACTATGTGGCTGCGTGTGGCGTGCCCCGTAACCTTTGATAAAGTCAGGGCTGTCAATGAAAGACTTCCATTGTTTCGAAACGGATCTGAACTGAATCAATGACTTAACATTAGAAACCTTTTTGATGATTTCCATTTGGATTTCAAAAGGAATGTTGTCTGACATTGTTATACTTTTCTAGGGTTTATGTTACCAGAACAATTGGGCGTTATATGATTTTAGGTTTGCTACTTGTAACCAGGGATGTTAATCGGGTCGGGTCGGGTCGGGTTGTCTGATTCGGGTCAATTCGAGTCGGATTAGAGTCGGGTAAGGCTAAAAATAACATATCCAAATTCCATCTTATTTGAACTCGGGTCAGGTAGAGGTCAGTTTGGGTCGTGTTCACTCGGGTCGGGTTCGTACCAACCCGAATATGAATAAAATGATCATAAAACTGCTTACTTTTTCTAACTCATATAAATAATTTATAAAAAGTATATTAAAAAAATTAAAAGCCTTTATTCAAGTGAAACAGGTTGACCCGAACACGAGTTAGTCAAATATTTTGAATCTGATACCCGATCCAAATAGGCTTAATTGGGTTCTGGTTCCCGGAGAATCGAAGCTAAAACATAGCTCTACATGCCTATAATCGAAGCTAAACTTAGCTTTACATGCCAACAAAATGGACACTTTCTTGAAGGCTGTCAATGACCGAATGACGGGAGCACTACCAAGTGATACGGTTAAGAACCTGAAGTTGAGCGTGAACCCCACCTCGCCTTTGTATGCTCGTTCTTACCGAACGGGGGACCCTCGAAGTTCCTCCAACTCTTTTAAATCGGTGAACGCTATCCAAACGTGTTTCAAATGGGCAACCAACACTCGAAAAGACCAACTACAAGTTAAAACTTTAGCGGTCAATGAAGTTGAAACATCAAAATCAAAAGAACCCGAAAAAGCTTTAGATGATGAATTCAAGGATTTGCATCTAAATTTACCGGTTCTAGCTCATGTTCCGATCTACGACGCTCTTTTGGATAAATACATAGAGAGTTTAGAGTTAGGAAAAAATGGGTCCGCGTTCATTCAAAGCGAAATGCCGGAGAAAATGAAGGAGCCCGGATTATTCATCTTACCTTGTAGACTAGGGGACTCCAAGCATTTTGATACCTTAGCCGATTTAGGGTCATGTGTGAATTTAATCCCATTAGATCTCTTCAAAAAGCTTAATATTGAATTATTAGAAGAGACCGAAGATGTCCTAGGGTTAGCGGATGGAACTAAGTCATATCCCGTAGGAATTGTGAAAAACGTAGAAGTTCATGTAGGGAGGTTAAAACTTATAGAAGATTTTCATGTTGTTGATATCGAAAGAGAACCTACTTGCCCCTTACTAGTTGGAAGAGGATTTTTAGCAACCGCTAATGCCGTTATAGATTGTAAGAAAGCCAAAATAGCGGTAGAAGAAGGAATCACTAGGTCAATATTTGGTGTTAGGGAACTAGACTTTGGTGAAGAGAGTATACCCTATTGGACCACTATAGGAAAGCGTAAATCTTATAAAGCACTTATGTGTCATCGTGTAGGTGTTATTTATGTTTTCAAGTTTTACAATTTATATTTTGCCGACTTTACCTAAAACAACACTTTAACGAGCAGTGTACCCGATCAGATGGAGTTTCGTGATAAGTAGGGTGTCGATCACTAAGAGTGGAAGTTAACTCTTAATTCTATTGGTATTTTATTTATCTAGGTTTAGTACTAATCTAACCTACTTATTCTAATTAAACCTAAACTAACGCAAAAGGGGAGGGGGAGGATTTGGCACGAGTTTAGTTCTAATTATCCTAAGGTGATGACAAATAATGCACACAAGTGATTAACAAATGGTTGAGAAGTGGTCAAATGTGAGGAAAACGTATTAGCCAGTTTAAATAATATGCCTTGATTATCTATTCGTGCAATGATTGTATTAATTCGTTGGTGGTATATCATTCCAAAGTTAAGTGGATCTTCTTCCTAGACTTGAGGTTTGTCGCTAGTTAATCCTGTCAGAATTAACCTAAACCCGCATAAAGCTCACACCGTTGATTATAATCTATCTAGGAAACTATATTGGTGGTTATATTGAATCCTAGCTCATGGAGGCTTTACCAACTTACTGCTTAATAGAAATTCATATACTAGTAGTCCACATCCACTTAATTACATATGGAAGCAGGACGTTATGTGTAATCTTAAGTCACTGGCTTAGTGTACCTATCGACTTAACCATAGATCGAAACAAGGCTTTCTATTGGTGATCCTATTATTCTAGATATATGAATAAGCATTATATGTTTCTATCTCGGACTCTTAGCCTACGCCTAGATCCAGTTGAATGATAGGTCGCATACAAAAGCACGTAAACAAGTATAAACTGATAAACATAAACAAGCATTCAACGATAAATTAAGCAATCAAGATAAACAAACCAAACATTCAGATCTTTATAATAATAGCTAATACCCGAAGGTATTAGCCTTCAAACGTCATAATTAATACAAGAGTAATGATTTAGCCAAGGTAAACTAACCGAGTTAACGAATGATACCAAAAACTAAACGATTACATGAGTAATAGATATTACATGTTGTCTCCTATGGAATTAATTGCGTTGCTCGACCTCTTCTGCTCTTTTTCTCCTCTGAAAATCGACATTTGTGGTTTAGATATCGAGAATATGATTTAGCACACTTAAAACTCGTTTTTGAGTTTTCTATTTATAGGGTCTGGAATATGGTCGATACGGCGTATTGACTGAGGTCAATACGGCGTATCGGTGGTTTCTTGGAGTAAGGACCACGTTTGATATCTTCCAGAATATTCACATTCTGTATCTTGAATACGACGTATAGGTCTTCTCTGGATACTGCGTATTGATCTTCATTCCTTCGTGGTCTTTTGTGAAGTACAGGCACAGATACGCCGTATCTTCCTTGATGCATACGGCGTATTGGATGTCAGAACAGTAATCTTCAAAATATCTTTGTTTAAGCTCCAGAATGCGTGCATTTTAGCTAATCTTTACCAAGTACTCCATTTGCACTGCAATTCTCAAATACAAATGATTAAGTAACAATTCTTTGCAATAATTACACAAAATGGGTTAATTACATGGGATAAATGATGCTATAAAAGTGACGTTATTTGATGTCTTCAAATATCCCCCCACTTGAATCCTACTTGTCCTCAAGAAGCCTTTAGAAGTTTACAAAAATGTATCCCTAAGGATTTTTCCGTTAAAGCATTTATTCAATCGATTACAAGTACACAACCAAAAACCTCACGAAAAAGGTAGATGAAAACACTCAAATCACTCAACTAATCTATGTGGTAACATGTAACTAATTCGCTCAATTGCTCGGTCGTGACGAGTATTCTATCATAAGCTTAGAAAGGATACACATCTCCACCACTAGAGCTAAGGAGTAACAAGTTTATAAAGGTAAAATGGGTTTTTATTATAAGGCTTAGGGTTGATCATTCTAAGATCTTTCACCAAAATGTTGGGTTTATTGATTTGATGATTACAAAACTACATATGCTTAAAT
>BQNB010017909.1:0-69141 GCA_026074375.1 Tanacetum coccineum
AAATAGAATAGTTAGCTTTTTCATTCAGCTTTTTCATTGCTTATTTAATTTTCAAAATAGTTTTTAAAAGATGTTTTAAATAGCTTTTAAGTCAAGGTTTTAAGTGGTATAAGCCAAAAGTCCATAAGGATCCTTTTGCTTATTGTAAAATAAGCTCAAAGATGCCCTAATGGACTATTTGGTTAACAGTTTTTCAAAAAGTACTTATTGAGATTTTAGCTTATTGATTGTAGTTTTTAGCTTAATTCTTTCTTATATTTGTTAGACAGGTTAGTTATAAGTTGAATTTAGCTTATTAAGGTTAGGATTTAGCTTATCTTGTCTTTTATTAAGTAGTCTTTTCATTTAACCTTTTCACTGCTTATTTGAATTTCAAAATGTCTTTTGTTTATTGTTTAGAGTAGCTCATAGGCCAGGTTTAAAGGTAGTATAAGCTAGATTTTCATAAGGATCCGTTTGATTGCTTAAAAATAAGCTCAAAGATGCCTGGTCAGGCTGTTTGATAACTGGTTTTGTAAAAAATGCTTATTGATCTTTTTCAGCTTATGGTTTATTCTATTTGTTCATTTATAGCTTAGATTAGCTTATTAGGTTAGTTTTAAGTTAGTTATAGCTTATTTGGTCTGGTTTGAGCTTATCTTAGCTTATTAGTATATTCAAGTTTTAAGAGAAAGTTTAAAAAGAGCTAAGTGCTCTTTCTGTTTCAAAAAGCTCTTTTTCAGCTTATTATCTAGTTTTCTAAAAAGTTGTTTTCACAAAAGTAGCTTATTTTAAGCTGCTTAACAACTTTGCTTTTTAAAGTTTTTGCAAAAAAAAAAATGGAAGAGGGAAAATCCAGGGTGAGCAAGGCTTGAACCCTGGACCTCTACCCTCCTCACCTTTTATAAACCTCACACCACACACCTCACACCAACGTGCCCTTGGGACTTTTCTGTCCTAAGGTGCATAATCAATTCTTTTAACATCTTTTTGTGCTCTTTTTGAAAAAAGCAATTCGTGTGCTTTTCTGCTTATTTAGGACTTATTCATTGAACTTATTTTTAAGCTTTCATTTTTCCTGCATTCCTTGCATCATTAGCTATTTTTAATAATTTTCTAGAATTTTTATTTTACACTTTTATATTTTTAATTATTTAATTTTGTTTAAAACTTTAAAAATTCATAAAAAATAGAAAAATAATATAAAAAAAATTATTTTTTATATTCTTTATCAGAATCTAAGGCTTAGGATTGCAATTACTTTCTTAGGTTAATATTTTGTAATTTCACTTTTTAAAGAACGGGATTTCGTTCCCGTTCTCGTTTTCTTCGTTTTTAAGCTTTAAGTGTTCTCGTTTTAGAATTTCCTTAGCCTTTTCTTATAAGTTAGTAGAATAGGATTAGGAAAATTAGAAAAATCATTTTAGGTTTAATTTTAGATAATTTAGGTTTTAATTGTCGCGTTTTTAATTCCCGTTTACATTTTATGCTTACGTGTTTAATTGTCATTTCTTGCTTACTTGTTTTCGTACATTTATCTACTTGTCATTTGTTTTTATTAGGATTTAGACAACCAAATCAAAATCTTCAAAACCATTCAAAATGCGCGATCACGGACTTATCTGATTCTCAATTCACACTTCGTCGAGGGAAAACGACCCGAGAGGTTTTTTTAAGACAACTTTGGTTAAAAGTTCGTTTCTAAAACCCGACGGAAAATACTTACTATACTATTATTTGATCTAATCCTTATATACTATATATATTTACGTATAGTGTGTTCGGAGTCGTATCATTCCCGTTATGAGGTCAAGTTTTCTTTTTGAAATACTTGTCTTTAAGATGATGACCGGGTTGCTATCTAAAATAATAGCAAGCCATTTTGGCATGTTTTGAAAACATTTGAAACTTCTGCTCGAACTTCATTTACAGCCTCGTATCATTATTAAATGACATTTCTAAGACCGTAAATGTTATCGATTTTCAGAAGACATGCCATTATTACTTCTTTTTATATTTTTCTCATTTTTTAATTTTTTTTCTTTGGTTTTAAAGATTTTATATTTTTGTATTTTGTTTTTATAAATGATTTCTGAAAATAAATAAATAAATAAATAATCTTTTTGGTTTTTCTGGTTTTTAATATATATACATATTATATACAGGATATTTGAATAGGTACCACCACTATTCTTCAGCTTCATCTGCCAATTGTTTCAGAGTCTCCGGCGTAAAACTCCGCATTCCCAGCTTGTTGATAAGAAATTCAATTCTTTCTCTGCCAAGGGCTTTAGTGAAGATGTCCGCTAACTGATACTCCGTATTGACAAAGTAAAGCTCTACTACTCCATTCTCAACTTGCTCTTTTATGAAGTGGAATCTGATGTCAATATGTTTTGATCGAGAATGTTGAACATTGTTGCAGCATAAGGCAATAACGCTTTTGTTATCACAGTACATTGGAATTTTATTGAATCCAAGGCCATAGTCGGTAAGCTGTGATCTCATCCAAAGGACTTGAGCACAACAGCCAGACAAGGCTATATATTCAGCTTCCGTACTGGATATCGCATCGCTTTTCTGCCTTTTTGATGACCAGCTAACAAGTCTGTCTCCCAATAATTGCATACATCCAGATGTACTTCCGTAGTATCTGGCAACACGCATGATCAGCGTCTACATAAGCTATTAGAGTAATAGAATAATCCTTTAGATACTAGAGTCCCCTATTAACGGTTCCTCTTAGGTATTTAAAGATTCTTTTTATAGCATGTAAGTGCTTTTCGATAGGATTTTCCTAATACCGAGCATACATGCATACAACAAATGTAAGTTCTGTTCTACTGGCTATGAGATACATAAGGGTGCCAACCATTCCACGATAGTGTTAAGGTCAATGACTTTCCCTTGTGTATCTTCATCCAGTTTAGATTTCTCTACCATAGGAGTATCCACAGGAGTCAATAGATTTATGACCTATTTTCAAAGATTCTAGAGCATATTTATCTGATTTAATAAAAGATGCTCTGGACTTTGAGTGAAATCTGTAGTCCTATAAAAATGATATTTTGCCATCATTGCATCATAAATTTGAACAAATTATTTTTAGAAAATAGTCACATAGTTTAGGTGTATAACGCAAGAGATATATCATCAACATAGATTTTGTACCAGGAGAATACTATGCATGTCTTCTGATGAAAAATGTGGGATCCAATTGTTTCATTTAGAGAATTCTGAAGAGTAGAAACTTCTCAGACAATAGATCGTACTCACGCGTGAGAGAGCTCAGTTTCAACCTATAGAAAGACACATTACTTCAGCTTATACACATGAATGGAATTGTGTCTTCTGAGCGAACGAAACTCATCGATTGGGCTGACAAAAACTTCTTCGCGCTAGAAGTGTCGTTCAAGAATGTCGTACTTAAATCAACACATCTTGGCGATAGATGATCATATTCATGTTAACAGACAAATACGAGTAGATAATTCGAATAGCATCAAGTCACACCCACTCTGAGCAAAAGATTCCTCAAAATCAATGTCCTCTTCTGACGGTAACCCACCACAAGACCAATCGACCACTTCTGATTCTTTATAGAATTCATCCTAATTCACACATAGTCTTTTCACCTTAGTAGATCCATTTTATTGACTAATAGACCATGCACTTCATCTAGACGAGAGAACAAGTTCCCGACTTCAAGACATTTCAAATATCATTAAAGATCACTCTTGACATTCGCTTCAATCCGAACATTGCTTGAGTTATATGCGTCTATTATCAAGTTCTTTGGTTCAACAGATGAGTGATAAACGGCATCATAGTAACAAATAAGGACTTGTTCATGAATTGAGTGCTATGTGAGAAAACATCTTCTTTACTAGAGTTCACCAGATGACTGTGTGTGCCAAAGAGATGATCCTATGGCGATCATTTCAGGCTAACAGTGTTCTGAGTTAGGAGCAGCAGTGTGTACAATGGTGGGAATAACGACCGAAGAAGAAGATGCTTCAGAATTATTTTCTGGAATTGGAATGCCAAAGCATGGATTGTTATACATGTGTGCAACATCTAAGTCATGATTTTCTTCTTCAACATCGTTAGAAATGAAAGGAGAATGAGTTTCGGGTGTGGTTTGTGAGTTACTAGGTGATGGTGTATCTTGGTCAACAGTTGTCGAGGAAGGTGAATCGGTTGATACAGCGGGTTCTGGAGCTACTACTTCAGCAATTGGAGCAATGACTTCAGGGGCTGGGTGATCAACATTTAATGAAGGGTTGAGTAATTCATCAATCAGTAGTTGAAACAAAATATCCTAATTAGTTCTTAAAGGTGGTATAAATGATGTTGAAGGAGGAGGGTTTGGCACGAGTCCTGAACTGATTGTTGCAGGAGTCATTTCATGAAGTGCGGGTCCTAAACTGCTGTGTTCAGAAGCCATCGATGTCAGCTCATCAAAATCTACATGAATTGTTTCGATGATTCGTCTGGTACGTCAGTTGTAAATTCAAAATGCTTCCTTTGTAGGTGCATATCCAATGAAAATACCAATATTAGCTTTCGGTTGTAACTTACCTAAGTTCTCATTATCATTTGTCGGATAAGAGAGTGCACCAAATACATGGAAAAACAATAAAAAGTCGGATAGTTTATCATTAAAAGCTCATAATTTTGTTTTGGCCGGATGAAGATTGTATGATGGAACAATTTGGGTACAGACAAGCAGTAGTAACTGCTTTCTGCCCATAAGAAATAAACTGAAGCTTTTGCATAAATCAACATTGTGCGGGCAGCTTCAATTAGCGTACGATTACGTCTTTCAATGACACCATTTTGTTGTAGAGAGCGAGCAACATTATCTGTTCTGATTCGTCGGACAGGTACTTTAAGCCGCACTTGGATCATCTTGAGAAACTTGATTATGAAATCTAGAGCTTCATCTTTTGACCTTAAGCACTTTACCTATGTAAATCGAGAGTAATCATCGACAATGATGAGGATGTACTTCTTTCCATTAACACTTGCGACACACATTGGTCCACAAAGATCCATGTGCAAAAGATAGAGTTTTTCTTGGTTGGTGTCTTCAGATTTAGGTTTGTAGGGTTTCTTCTTGCTTTTGCCCATTGCACAAGCAGAACACAGATGGTCCTTTTCAAATTTTAGCTTAGGGAGACCTCAAACAAGACCGTGTCTAGCTAAATGGTTGATTGCACCAAAGTTCAGATGAGACAGACGTCGGTGCCATAGCCATGACTTAGTCTTTGAGGCCTTTGACAAGAGACATATAGGAGAGGACGCCATCATATCTCCAAGAGACAGAGTATACAGATTGTTTCCTCGAGATCCAGTCAATAGATCAACACCTTCTAGATTACGAATGAAGCAGGTGTGTTGACGAAAAGCAACTTCAAGGTTTGAATCACAGAATTGCCCAACGGAGAATAAGTTGTGTCCAAGTCCTTCTACGTAGTAAACCCTTGAGATCATAACATTCCCAATCTGATAATCACCATATCCCAATATCTTTGCCACGTGATCATTTCTAAATTTTATAGTACCCAAAAATTTATTGACGAAATTGGTGAGCTGAGAGCGATCTCCGGTCATATGCTTGGAGCAGCCGGAGTCCAAATACCAGAGAACAATTTGGACGACCTGCATTCATCAAGAGAGGAAGATGGAACATCAGAAACTATGGATCCCCAAGATTTACTGGGTTCCTTTTTGTTAGCAGATATAGATTTAATAATCTTAGGTTTGCTAACGGGAACATTAGTTTTAGATTTCCTAGGTTTCCTTGAGTAAACCAATGTTACTACAGGCTTAGGTGTATCACTTTCTACAATAGTTTGGTTTCTATTAAGGGCACGTTCAACAGTTTGGGGTTATCCTAGTTAAAGGCTCGCATTTCCTTCTATATGAAGGTTGACCAGTATGTCACTAAGTGTATCCAATATATGTGAACACTTTTCCTGTTGGTTTCCAAACTTTTCTTTGAATTTTTCTTAACAGATTTAGATTAGCACGAGCATTCACAATATTGATAAAATCAAGAACACACAAATCATGATTATCAGAAAGCATGCAACCATTACACTTAACATATAGAAGTTCAAAATTCGCATTAAGCTTGGAATGCTGCATATTTGCAGTTCCTTTAGGTTCAACAACACTATTACTTATTTTCAACATAGATTTAACTATCCTAGGGTGTCTTTCTACTTATTCTCTGAGTACTAACTTGGTGTTTCTGAATCTTATCTTTCTTTTGTATTGCCTGAAGCTGTGATCACTAGCACTATAGATGGTTTTTACTCCTGTAGAAGACAACATAGGTTTGTTAGAAACTAGGTTTGATGAAGAAGCTGTTTTTATGTTTGTGTTTCCTGAGGATGTGACGGGCTTAGTGAATCTAACTCTTTTGTCCTTGTTCTTTGGGGTCACAGCCACTAATTTATCACTTGAATTGTTGATGCTAAGGTAGGTTTGTTCGATTATTTTAAGCAACTCCTGAATTCGTTTGGTATACTTGCAAGCAGAGTCTAAGGGATTATTTAGAGGATTTTGTGATTTTCCTTGTTCAACTACTTCCCTAAGAATCGTAACTTGTTCCTGAGTGTGCTTAAGGTAATAAGAATGAGCTGTCCTATTATTCAACAATTTAGGGGCTATAGGTTCTACATCAATCTTAGGCATTTATGGAGCTATAGTGTGTTTGGTAACAACATTATCAACTAAATCTTTTCCTTTAAGTTTCCTTAATTCATCCTTGAGAGCTGTAATGACCAAACCTTTTTCCTGAAGACTCACATTTAAATCAGAGATTTCCATAGACTTTTGATTGACTTGATTAACTAAAGCATCACATTGTTCTTTTGATCGAATATGTGTTGGTTTGATTAATTATAGGTCTGTTTCAAATGTTCATTTTTAGCAATAAGTTTTGACACCCTATGATCCAATTCAATATTTATCGTTTCAATCTCTTCTATGTCCTTCTTGACCTTATCCTCATTCATATTTCCACTTAAAGATTTAATTCTCTCTTTCAACTTACTTATGACCGTGTCTTTCTCTTGCGCCTGAGCTTTCAATTCATTTAATTCAAAATATTAGAACAAATTTGGAGCACTTGATTGAAACAAAATTGTCGCCTTGTAAAATTTCCGTAATAAGCTATATCAACTTGCAAAAAAATGCAATGTTATTTTCAAGAGTTGTATAACTTTTGAACAGTTTATCATAAGTCTCTTTTTCAATGAAATCCTTTTTGTTGAAAAGCTCAGTCTCAAGTTTGAGACACTTTTGACATTCATGCATATTCACAGAAGCATTATCCACAGAAGAATTCACAATTATGTTCATTATATATTTGTTAATGACTTGTTCCAAGAGTCGTTCATTTTCATTTAAAACTTGATTCATTTTAACTTCAAATGTTTTTGACTCTAAACGATGTTGTTCCACAGCTTGTTCCATTTGATAAAAGACATTTTGGACTTCAAAAAGTTCATCAATTAAATATTTTCGATGTATTAATAAGTCATTTAGTGCTTTACAAATGGCATTATTTCATCCGCTAAAAAAACTTTGTATGATTCAAACCCCGCACAAGCCCTCGATGATGGATGGGGGTAGTGGTTCTTTCTTGACAAACACGCAAAACTAGCAAATGGTGTTTAAATTTTCTTTAAACTCGTATTTTACCCAAGCTGACTTTAGTAAGTTCTTTCGGAACCATAAACATTGGTGGGTTCTACAGAGAAGAATTAGGATGATAAAGAATTCATATAATTCGAGACCGAAAAGGCTTTCAGCAGATAATTTAGTTGGGAACAAATCATTTGTCAAAATCTTGAGAAGGTTGGTTAAGAACACAAATCCACTGTGTGGTAATAACTTTCTTTCTAAAACCATTGGATCACTGTTGTTTAAAAGCATTTTTGAACGACTCTCTTCAGCAGCAATAGGTCTCCTTCGTAAAGAGGGGGGTCAGAATCACAATAGTCAAAAAAACAATTGTGTTCTATGACATTACCAATCATACAGTTTTGGTTCCAAGTGCTGAGACTTCATTTCAAAAGATAGAAAGATTTTGAAAACCTAGGGCTTGTTTAGTGGTATGATCATAGAAAAACTGTGGTTTTGTCAACATGTGAACAGTTTGTGTTGATTGATCTCTTTTATAAACAATATTATCTAGCTATTTGATATTCGTTTCTAAAGCAATTTCTCTATCAATATTTCTAGATTCTTCTTCTAAAATCAGGTTTGAGAAATAGTAACTGTTGCATTAAAGATTCCTTTTCTTTTTTTAAATGTTCAGAAAGAGTTGTTAAGATGATCATATCTCAACAACTGTTCATAAATGAATCTGAAACATTATCTTTACTTTTTAAATCAACATTTTGTCCTTCATTCAAAACTTTAACTTGTTCTTTATATCTTTCAAGCTCAGCAAATAATGTATCATTGACACTTTATTTTCCAGATTAATCTTGGTGCAATTAATTACTTGGCTTTTTAGTTGTTCTATCACATATAATATCAGTTCATCTTGTTGTGCAGATGAGTTAGAATTTTGAACAGCTGCCTGTTGTGATTCTGTCACATACTGAGAATAAGGAATGATATTGCTATCACTGGTTATTTCAGTCTTTGAATGGTTCACAACATTCGACTATTCAGAAGACGGCATCACCTGCACACCTTGATTAATTATATTATTATCCACATTATCAGGATTGTGTACCTCAGTAAGAGCATCTGAACCATAATGAAATAAATTCGCCATGAGAGCAACTTTGGCAGTGTTGATTTCATCACAATCAGAGTCATATGCATCCAAATCATCGGCTTGATAAGCAACATTTTGAGTAATGACAGTCTGTGTGGCTTACCCTTATGCAATGCCTGATCTGCCAAAAATGATAGTTCTTCCTCATGTAGAATTTAACCATTTGCTTGAGCTTGTACCAGCAATACTTTATCCTTAAACCATGAATCATCCCATTTCCTTTTAGGTTTAGTGCACTGTTTAGACATGTGGCCTTCCCCTTTGCAGTTGTAACAAATAACGGTCATTTGTTTCCCAGAATTGCTTCCACTTGCTCTTGGAGGGTAAGTCCTACTTGTACCCATAGAGAAAGAAATTTGCCTCCCTGTACTGGTTGTAAAGTCACTCTTCCATCATTAATGGTAGCTTGTTGTTTAGGGTTTGACGAATTCCTCAGCTAGTTATTAGTAGTAGGATAGTGAGATGTAACAACAACTGATAGGAATGACATCATATGGTTGATGGAGTCAATGGGATCGTCACCTTTCTTAAAAACTAGAACAGTTAGACCTGAGTCTAGTTTGGAAATTCAGGTTGTTGTTGTTGTTTAACTGAGGGAGCATATTCTAATTGAGGGATGGATGATGGTGGAGAATAAATGTTGTGGTAAACTGATGATTGATAATCATTGGAGGGATAAGTGATTGAAAGAGGTGTTTATGATTGATTGTTTGAGTATTGTTGAGACTGATAAGGTGATCCATACTGTGGAGACTGATATATTGAAACTTGTGGTTGAAATTAAGAGTTTTGATATGAATTCTGATGAGTTTGATAAGGAGACTGGGTCATCTGATGGGTTGCAACCAAAGCAAGCAGATCTGAGTTGCATTCATGCATTAAACAAACTTCATTTGCATGAAATTCGTGTTGTCCCAAGTAAGCATAAAGCTGATCAATATTAGTTTTGTGCAAGTCCCGAACCAGTTTGACATCGGTCACAAATTTGCTCCATTCAGGAGGAAGGGTATTCAAAAACTTGGAGTTCACTTAAAATTGTCCCAGTTTCACATTGTAGATGTTCATGTCATTGAGTAGTAGTGAAAATCTCAAGTAGAAATCACGTAGTGTTTCCCCTTTCTTATAAGTAAACTTATCAAATTCATCATATAGTTTACACTCTCTTTCCTGTTTCGTCAATGAAGTTCCTTGCATAAGAAGTTGAATTATTTCCCAAAGTTCCTTGGCGATTCGATGATTGCTAACAAGTGCATAGACCTCTGGTGGTAATCCTTAGAGAATGATATTTGTTGCTTTGACATCACAATCAGCTTAAATTTCATCTGCAGGAGTCAATTCAGAGTATTTTCTTGGCCTAGTTACACCATTTTCCTCAATTGTAGGCCAGATGAGTAGACCATTTTCAACGAATTTGTTGGGAATAAAAGCCTTCTTGAAGTTACTGCTGCTAAGGGTTGTGTTACTGCTGTTAAGCTAAAGTTAGTGCTGTTCATTAACTTTAATGGAAAATATGCTAAGTAATTAGTGTTGCTGGTATAAAGTTAGTACTAGTAGTTCACAGTTACTACTGCTAGTATATATTAGTACTGCTAGTGTAAAGTTAGTACTGCTGATGAAGATTAAAAGCCTTCTTGAAGTTACTGCTGCTAAGTTAATGCTGCTAGTACAAAAGTTACAACTGCTCAAAGATTAAGACTGCTGAAAGAGTTTCTACTGTTAGAAGAGAATGGATAAAGACAGAAGAAAGGATAAAGATTGATTGGAGATCAAGATTACTTATGTGATAAGTATTATTTATTTATAGAATAGATCATAGAGAATATTCTAAGTTTTAGGAATATATTGTAAATCGACTAGAACTCCTTGGTGTATAAAAGGAGGTCCTAGGGCATAGAGTTTGCTATCTAAATCTAGAAAAATATACAAAGTCGTATAGTTCATAGCTTCAAGGTTTTGTAAGCCTAATACTAGGAGAGTATTCGTATTATTTGTAATAATAATATTGGAGCTTTTATAGTTGAATTATATTGTCTTGTGTTACTGTTTCATTAAGAATTCTTCTAATATTAAAGATTAGATTCCGCATAATCTTTAATACACTTAACAAAGTTTCTACTATAGTTGTGTTAGATTTATCTAATATAACTAAACCTTAAACAAGCTTAAGGAATTTGATCTATTAAAGTGGGATCCAACAAGAGGTATTCTACTCCTGGGACAACAAGTGGTATCAGAGCTTGTTGCTTTGAGAAACTTTGCTAGAAGATATGGATCAAGACTCTGCACACATGGTGGCTGCATCAAAGGTTCCTATGCTCAAACCGGGTGAGTTTGATTTATGGAGGATGAGGATCGAACAATACATCCAGATGATTGATTATGCATTATGGGAAGTCATAGAGAATGGAAACACTGCACCAAAAACAACAGTTGTGGAAGGTGTTGAGAAAGTAATACCTCCTACAACTGCTGAAGAGAAGGCTCAGAAAAGATTAGAGGTGAAGGCCAGAAGTACCTTAATGATGGGCATTCCTAATGAACATCAGTTAAAGTTTAACTCAATTAAGGATGCTAAGCTATTGATGGAAGCTGTAGAAAAGAGATTTGGTGGGAATGCAGCTACTAAGAAGACCCAAAGAAATCTTTTAAAGCAGCAGTATGAAAACTTCACTGCTCCAAGCTCAGAGATGCTTGATCAAACCTTTGATAGGCTTCAAAAGCTTGTGAGTCAGTTGGAGCTTTTGGGAGAAACGATTTCACAAGAAGATGTGAACCAGAAGCTATTAAGGAGCTTGTCATCTGAGTGGAACACACATGCTGTTGTGTGGAGAAATAAAGCTGAGTTAGAAACAATGAGCATGGATGACCTCTATAACAACCTAAAGGTGTATGAACCAGAAGTCAAAGGGATGTCTAGCTCAAGTTCAAGCACACAGAACATGGCTTTTGTGTCCTCATCAAATAACAACTCTGGCAGCAGTAATGAAGTAGTTAATACTGCTCAAACAGTTAATACTGCTTATGAAGTTTCTACTGCCAGCACTCAAGTTAATACTGCTAACTCTTCAAATGTTGATAACTTGAGTGATGCTGTTATTTATGCATTCTTGGCTAGTCAACCAAATAGTCCTCAACTTGTTACTGAGGACTTACAATAAATTCATCCATAGGACATTAAAGAGATGGATTTGAGATGGCAAATGGCCATGTTGACTGTGAGGGCTAGAAGATTCTAAGAATACTGGAAGGAGACTTACAGTCAATAGCAATGAGAATATTGGCTTTGATAAGTCCAAAGTGGAGTGCTACAACTGCCACAAGAAGGGACATTTTGCTAGGGAATGCAGAGCTCCAAGGAATCAAGACTATAAGAACAAGGAAAGCACAAAAAGGACTGTGCATGTGAAAATATCAACTTCCACAACTTTGGTGTCATGTGATGGTCTTGGTGGGTATGAATGGAGTGATCAGGCAGAGGAAGGACCAACAAATTATGTACTCATGGCCTACTCATCTTTAAGTTCTGATTCTGAGGTATCTAATGATTCTACTTGCTCAAAATCTTGTCTTGAAACTGTTGAAGTGCTTAAATCTCAATATGAACAACTATTGAAAAGGTTTGAGAAATCTGAGTTAATGGTTGTAGCTTATAAGACAGGTTTATAGTCTGTAGAAGAAAGACTTGAATTTTATAAAAAGAATGAGTCTGTTTATGTAGAAAAGATTAATGGCTTAAAATGGGATATTCAAGTAGGAGAGATAACTATTGGGGAGCTTAGGAAGAAGCTAGAAATAGTCCAAAAGGAAAAAGATGGCATTCAGTTTAATGTAAACAAATTTGAAAATGCATCTAAAAGCTTAAACAAGATCATAAAGAGTCAGATTGTGTACAATTGCAAGAAAGGTTTAGGCTATAATGCAATTTCCCACTCCCTTAATAGGAAATTTCATGCCTCCAAAACCTGACTTATCATTTACTGGCTTAGAAGAGTTTATAAGTGAGCCTGTAGTTATTAAGCCTATAGTTGAGAACAGTGAAGCTAAGACTAGTGAAGCAAAGCCTAAAGCAGTTAGGAAGAATAATGGTGCTCCAATTATTGAGGATTGGGTGTCAGATATTGAGGAAGAAAATGTGTCTCAAACTAAGATTGAAAAGAAAACAGCTAAGCCTAGTTTTGTTAAGATAGACTTTGTCAAAGCTAAACAAATAAACAAAACTGATAGGAAAACTGCTAAACAAGTTGAACACAATAGGCAAAACACTCACATTCCTAGAGGAAATCAAAGAAACTAGAATAATATGATGTCTTAGAGACTATGAAGTAATTTTGAGATGTTTAACAAAGCTTGTTATGTGTGTGGAAGTTTTGATCACTTGCAGGTTTATTGTAACTATCAAAGGGTGGTAAAACCTATTTGGAATAATGCTAAAACAGTGAATCATCAGAATTTTGCCAAAAATACTCTCCCCTGCCCTAAAAAGAACATGGTTCCAAGAACATAGTATCAGTTAATACTGCTAGACAAGTTAATGTTGCTCACTCAAAAACAATAGTGAATGCTGCTAGACCAAAGTCACATTTTTCTAAAACAACACATTCAACTGTTAAGAGGCCCATTCATAAGAAAACAACATTTTTAAAAACAGTAATTTTAAACAGAGGGTTAATACTTTTAACGATAAAAATGTTAATGCTGCTAGGTCAAAAGCAGTAGTTAATGCTGTTAGGCCAAAAGCAGTAGTTAATGATGTTAAGGGAAATAATGTTAATGCTGTTAAGGCCTCAGCTTGTTGGGTTTAGAAACCAAAGACTAAAGTTTTAGACCATGTTTCTAAATACAACAGTGCATCAATCACCCTAAAGAAGTTTGATTATGTTGATGCACAAGGCAGATCTAAGTCAGTGATGGCTTGGGTCCCTAAAAGAAACTGATTTTCTTATCTAATATGCAAGGCAATCCACAAGTGGATTTACAGGATCAAAGAGTGATAGATAGTGGATGCTCAAGGCACATGACAGGGAACATGTCCTATCTTACAGACTATAAAGAGATAGATGGAGGATATGTTGCTTTTGGAGGGAACCCCAAAAGAGGGAAAATCACAGGAAAATGTACCATTAAAACTGGTAATCTAGATTTTGAAAATGTGTATTTTATGAGAGAGTTAAAGTTTAATCTCTTTAGTGTCTCACAAATGTATGATAAAAAGAATAGTGTTCTTTTTAATGACACTTAATATATTGTTTTATCTAGTTCTGATGATGATGGATTCTAAATTCAAGTGATGTTGAAAAGAAGGTTAAAGAAGATCCAAGAAAAGAAAGTGAATGTAATGATCAAGAGAAGGATGATAATGTTAACAACACTAACAATTTTAATAATATTAGTTCAACTGTTTAAACTGTTGTTGGTACAATGTAGGATATGCAAGAACTTCTAATTGATCTAAAGATGCCTGCTTTGGAAGGTTATACATATGTGATCTCTCAAGTGATTTCAAGAAGGATGGTGCAAGAGCTGACATGACAATTTGGATACAACAATCCAAGTCAGTCCTATTCCAGCTACAAGAATTCATAAAGATCATCCTCTTAATCAAGTGATTAGAGATTTTCAATCAGCTACACAAACAAGAAATATGTCAAAGAATTTGGTGGAATATTATTTTAATGAAAAAAAAATGAAACCAACACCTAAACAAAATAAAAGCAGACACGGGTTTGTTAGTACTACTCTTAAACAAATAACAAACCATAAAGATCTTCAAAACTGCTTGTTTGCTTGGTTTTTATCATAGGAAGAACCTAAAAAGTTAATTCATGCATTGAAAGATCCAAGCTGGATAGAGGCTATGCAAGAAGAGCTTCTACAATTCAAGTTACAAGAAGTTTGGACTTTGGTGGAATTACCAAATGGAAAAAGAGCCATAGGCACTAAATGGGTATTCAGGAATAAAAAGGATGAAAGGGGAATTGTGATAAGAAATAATACAGATTGGTGCCAAAGTTACACCAAGAAGAAGGGATTAACTATGATGAAGTCTTAACCCCTGTTGCAAGAATTGAAGCAATTAGGCTATTCTTAGCTTATGTTTCATTTAAAGATTTTGTGGTGTATCAAATGGATGTAAAAAGTGCTTTTCTCTATGGAAATATTGAAGAAGAGGTGTATGTATGTCAACCACCAGGATTTGAAGATCCAGACTTTCCTGATAAAAGTAACAAGTTGAAAAAGCATTGTATGGACTTCATAAAGCTCCTAGAGGTTGGTATGAAACATTGTCAACATTTCTGTTGGACAATAGGTTTCAAAGAGGAAAATTTGACAAGACCTTATTCATCAAAAGGTACAAAGGTGATATTTTGATGGTCCAAGTTTATGTGGATGATATCATCTTTGGTTCAACAAAGAAGGAGCTATGCATTGCATTTGAGAAGTTGATGCATGACAAATTTCAGATGAGTTCCATGGGAGAACTTACATTCTTTTTAGGATTACAAGTGAAGCAGAAGAAGGATGGGATATTTATTAGTCAAGATAAATATGTTGGTAAATTTAACAAAAAAATTTTGGGTTTATAGAAGTCAAGACTACATGCCACACACAATGGAAATCAAAATGCCTTTGCTCAAGGATTGCAGATGGTGAGAGTTGAGGTTCATATTTATAGGGTCAAATGATTTGTTTCATTGATTATCTTAATCTTCAAGAACCTGACATATTTGTTTGCAGTGTTGCTTGTGCCAGATACCAAGTCAATCCAAAGGTTTCACATCTTCATATTGTGAAAAGGATTTTTAGGTACATAAAAGGTCAACCAAAATTGGGCCTTTGGTATCCAAAAGATTCTCCTTTTGATTTCATAGCATACACTGATAGTGATTATGCTAGAGAAAGCTTGGATAGGAAGTCTACAACAGGAGGTTGTCAATTTCTTAGATGTAAATTAATATCATGGCAGTGCAAGAAACAGACAGTGGTTGCAAATTCCACAACAGAAGCTGAATATGTGGCTGCTTCAAGTTGTTGTGGATAAGTGCTTTGGATTCAAAATCAACTACTTGATTATGGGTACAATTTTATGCATACCAAGATCTTTATTGACAATAACAGTACTATTTGCATAATTAAAAATATTGTTTTTTATTCAAAAACAAAGAATATAGATATTAGACATCACTTTATTAGAGATTGCAATAAAAAGAAATTGATTCAAATGGTTAAAATCTATACTGACAAGAATGTTGCAGATTTGCTTACAAAAGCTTTTGATGTAAGTAGATTTCAATATTTGATTGCTAGTATTGGAATGCTAAATCCTTAAAATCTTTTATCTCTTCATGTTTTTGTAGAGTTTTGTATGAATCAGTATTGTTATTCATGTCATTAAAAGTTTCTATTGTTAAGTATAATTAGTGCTTCTAGTTATACTTAATACTGCTAAGTTTCTGCTATTAGTTATACTTAATACTGCTAGGTATAATTAATACTGTAAAAGTTGTTATGGATTGTGTTTTCTTGGTTTTTGGACTAACATTTTGCAGGAAAAGCAACGAAAAGTGTTAGATTGTGTGGAATAAAAACAGACAGAGTGATTTGGTGAGTAAAAGAATAGAGAGAATTTGTGAGTCAAAAAACAGAAAGAGAGCTATGTGAAATAAAAATAGACAGAGTGATTTTAGTTAGTAAAAAGAATTAAGAGAATTGGTGAGAATAAAAACAGAAAGAGAGCTGTGTGAAATAAAAACAAACAGAGTGTTTGTACTGGAATTGGAGTTAATGCTGGTAACTCAAAGTTAATGCTGCTAGGCATAACTTAATATTGCTAGTAAAAGTTAATGCTGCTAGGCATAAACTTAATACTGCTGGTAAAAGTTAATGCTGCTAGGCATAAACTTACTACTGCTGTTGAAAGTTAATGTTGCTAGGCATAACTTACAACTGCTGGTGAACGTTAATGCTGTTGAGGGTATTTTCATAAATACTTCGATTAAGGGTTTCAATAACTCATTTAATCGATTTCATTCAATCATATACTCTCTAATCTCAAACCTAACTCAATTTCATCATTCATTATCAAAACCCATCACAAATGGCGAATCTAAAGTTTGCAGATACTCATAATATGGTCGCATTTTTTTTAAAACCCGCAGAAAGTGAAGGGTTTAAGCAGATAGTGGATTTTCTGAATGCAAATCCTATAAGATATGCACTAACGATCAATCCTACTATATACACTTCATGCATTAAACAATTCTAGGCTACTGTCAAGGTCAAAACTATCAATGGAAAAGTACAGTTACAAGCCTTAGTGGATGGAAAGAAGATAATCATAACTTAATCTATTGTGAGAAGAGATCTTCAACTAGAAGATGTTGAAGGTGTTGATTGTCTACCAAATGCTACCATCTTTGAACAGCTTACACTGATGGGGTATGAGAAAATTTCATAGAAGCTTACTTTCTATAAGGCATTCTTTTCCCCACAATCGAAATTCCTTATTCATACTATTTTACAATGCCTAAGTTCTAAGACTACTACATGAAATGAGTTTAGTAGCACTATGGCATCTGCAATTATCTATTTAGCTACAAACTAGAAGTTCAACTTTTCAAAGTACATATTTGAAAATATGATGAAGAACTTGGATAATGCTGGTAAATTCTTGATGTATCCAAGGTTTATACAAGTGTTTATGAATCAACAACTTGAAGGGATGCCTACTCACAAGAGAATTTACATTGCACCCTCTCATACTAAGAAGATATTTGGGAATATGAGAAAGGTAGGGAAAGGTTTTTCTGGAAGGGAAACACCATTATTCCAAACAATGGTGGTATAAGATCAAGCAGAAATAGGTAAAGGTTCAGCAAATCCCACTGATCCCCATCACACACCTACTTTTATTCAACCATCAACATCTCAACCTCAAAGGAAACAAAAACCTAGGAAGCCAAAGAGAAAGGACACTGAGATACCTCAGTCTAGTGGTCCTACTGAACATGTAGCAGATAAGGCTGTCTACAAGGAGATGGATAACAGTTTGATAAGGGCCACCACTATTGCTTCTAGCTTAGAAGCAGAGCAAGACAGTAGTAACATCAATAAGACTCGATCTAAGGCAACACTTAATGAACCAAGTTCCCTAGGAACTAGTTCAGGTAGTGGTCCTAGGTGCCAAGAAACCATGGAGGATACTATTGCTCAAACTAGGTTTGAGAATGTATCTAAACATTCCAATGATCCACTGCTCGCAAGAGGTAACACACTTTGAAGTGGTGATGATAGTCTGAAACTTAATGAATTGATGGAACTATGTACAAATTTACAACAAAGGGTTCTTGATTTGGAGACTACAAAGACCACTCAAGCTACTAAGATTGCAAGTTTAAAAAGGAGAGTCAAGAAGCTAAAGAGGAGGAATAAGTCAAGAACTCATGGACTTAGAAGATTATACAGAGTTAGTTCATTAAGAAGGGTAGAATCCTCTGAAGATGAAGGTTTGGGTGAAGAGGATGCATCCAAACAGGGGTGGATAGCTGATATTGATGCTAATGAAGACATTTACTTGGTCAATGTTCAAACTGATGAAGATATGTTTGGTGTTAATGACTTAGATAGTGATGAGGTGATTGTTGAAAGTGTAGATGTTGTTAACACTACTGAGGAGACAAGAAGTGTGGTTGAAGAAGTTACTGCTGTTGCAATTCCAGTTAGTGTTGCTACAACTACAACTACAATAACTGCAATAACTGATGTTGAAATAACTTTGGCTCAAGCACTGGCAGAGTTGAAGAGTGCACAACCCAAGGCTGATAAGGTTGTGATACAAGAACCAGAGCAGGGTACAACAACACCAACACTTACAACAACAACTGTTGCTACAACAACTACAACTGTTAGCACAAGACACAGAGCAAAAGGGCTTGTTATTCATGAACAGGAACAAGCACCTACACCAACAGTTTCTTCACAACAACCATCACAGGTCAAGGTTTAGGACAAGGGTAAATGCAAAATAGTTGAACCAAAACTTGTGAAGAAAATGTCTAAGAAAGATCTACTCAGGCTTGATGAAGAACTTGCCTTTAAGCTACAAGCTGAAGAAGAAGAAGAAGAAGAAAGGCTTGCCAAAGAAAAAGCTCAACAAATTATAGAAGTCAACATAGCTTGGGATGATATTCATGCTAAAGTTGAAGTTGATTATAAGTTGGCTCAAAGACTGCAAGCTCAAGAGCAAGAAGAATTGACTAATGAAGAAAAGGCAAGATTATTTGTACAATTCTTAGAGCAAAGAAGAAATCATTTTGCAGCTAAGAGAGCAGAAGAGAAGAGGAACAAACCACCAACAAGAGCTCAACAAAGGAGTATAATGTGTACTTATCTGAAAAACATGGAAGGATGGAAGCCCAAAAGTTTGAAGAACAAGTCCTTTGCCAATATTTAAGAATAATTTGACAAAGCAATGAAAAGGGTGAATACCTTTGTTGACTACAGAACTGAGCTGGTGGAAGAGAGTTCCAAGAAGGCAGAAACAGAGTTGGTGAAAGAGAGTTCCAAGAAGGCAGAAGTAGAGATAGCACATTAGAGCAGTTTAAAGAGAGCAGGAGAAGAGCTGGAACAAGAAATCTCTAAAAAGCAAAAGTTGGAAGAAGACAAAGAGTCTGAAGAGCTTAAGCAATGTTTCAAAATAATTCCAGATGATAGAGATAATGTAACTATTGATGCTACACCTTTATCTATCAAATCTCTAACCATTGTTGACTACAAGATCTACAAAGAAGGGAAGAAAAGTTATTTCCAAATTATCAGAGCAGATGGTAAGACTCAGATGTATTTAACTTTTGGAAAGATGCTTAAAAACTTTGACAGAGAAGACTTGGAAATTCTTTAGAGTATAGTCAAAGCTAGATTTAAGAAGACAGAGCCAGTGAATTACATGGATACTTTGTTACTTTATAATTTGAAGACCATGTTTGAACATCATGTTGAAGATAATTTATGAAAGAATCAATAAGGTTTAGTTAAAGTGCTAAACTGGAAGCTTTATGATTCTTGTGGAGTTCATTGTGTAACAATGCAGAACATGCTATTTTATCTGTTGGTTGAGAAGATTTATCCACATACAAATCACACACTACATCACATGTTTAATGATGTGAAGCTTCAAGTTGATTATGAGTGTGAAATGGCATTTGAGCTTCTTAGATTAGTCAAGAAACAGCTTAAGGAAGGCTATGTACCTAAATGAAGTGTTTAGAAGCATCCTCCTGGTGATTAATGAAGCTTTCAATGAAGAAACTTGAGATTATGAAGAAGAATATCAAGTTTAGGGGAGGATTATTGGGATTAAAAGCCTTCTTGAAGTTACTGCTGCTAAGGTTTGTGTTACTGCTGCTAAGCAAAAGTTAGTACTGTTCATTAACTTTAATGAAACATATGCTAAGTAGTTAGTGTTGCTAGTATAAAGTTAGTACTACTAGTTCACAGTTACTACTGTTAGTGTATATTAGTACTGCTAGTGTAAAGTTAGTACTGCTGGTGAAGATTAAAGGAAATATTCTAAGTAGTTACTACTGCTTGTACACAGTTAATACTGCTAGTGTATAAGTTACTACTGTTGGTGCTAAGTTAATGCTGCTAGTACAAAAGTTACAACTGCTCAAAGATTAAGACTGCTGAAAGAGTTTCTACTGTCAGAAGAGAATGGATAAAGACAGAAGAAAGGATAAAGATTGATTGGAGATCAAGATTACTTACGTGATAAGTATTAGTTATTTATAGAATAGATCATAGAGAATATTCTAAGTTTTAGGAATATATTGTAAATCGACTAGGACTCCTTGGTGTATAAAAGGAGGTCCTAGGGCATAGAGTTTATCATCACAATCTCAATCATCTACACATGTACAAAAACGAGTCATTCATAGAATTGTCATAGCTTCAAGGTTTTGTAACCCTAATACTAGGAGAGTATTCGTATTATTTGTAATAATAATATTAGAGCTTTTATTGTTGAATTATATTGTCTTGTGTTACTGTTTCATTAAGAATTCTTCTAATATTAAAGATTAGATTCCGCATAATCTTTAATACACTTAACAAAGTTTCTACTATAGTTGTGTTAGATTTATCTAATATAACTAAACCTTAAACAAGCTTAAAGAATTCGATCTATTGAAGTGGGATCCAACAAGAGGTATCCTACATCCTGGGACAACAACCATTTTTACCATCTCTAAATTGGAGCACACTCTATACTAACATATTATCCGTTTTCGACCATTAGACTAATTGTTGGATCTAGTGTTACTGCATCTCATGGTATTTTAGCTTACGGTTGGTTGACCCGGGCCATGGCGAACCCGTTGCCAACCTACTTGTGTGACCCATACCAAGTCCATGCGTAAATCATTATATGTAACATGTTCCCCTTGTTTTCCCTGGCTAACATATTGTATAAAATATGTTCACAAAATAATAAAGTTAACTAACAAAGTTAGCATAATGAATATGTATTTTTTGAAATCAGATGACAAATAAACCATCTATTTTTTTAAATTGGTCAAAACTGTAGATCAACCTGGTCGCACACATCTCATAGTTATGCGATTTGACCTAAAAAACAATTCACTTGTTTAAACCCGCCGCACCAACTTTTTTGCTGCCATTTTTTAATGTAGGTGAGCAAATATAAGTAGAGTTAATCTAAATGACCATTTCAAAACAAAAATTAGTGTACTTCTGTTTGCTCATGCGTGCGTTCCTTACAAAGTTGCTTCCTGTTGCAACACGTCCACACAGAAACCGCAGATTTATTTACCGTTTTTTCCAAAAAATGAAATCCAAATATTAAGAATCGAATAGAATCCTCGAAGCAACGTATCAAATCAATGATATAGTTGTTCAAAATCACCATAACCAAAACTATAGCTACTAAATCTTTAGCTTAAGATGTTAAATCAAATCCATTACTTACTGGTGGCGTTACTTCCTTTTTTCGGGTAGCTTCCTCTTCCTTTACCTCTTCTTGAGCGTCGCTATAATATTCATCACCTATAAATGTTCACACATGCGTTATTACAACAACAAAATGATATCACAGTTGGCAAAAGCATTAGATGAATATGTATGGTTACCTTCTGCACCAAACCCTTCACCACATCCTGATAAATTGTTTTTAGTAAGTCATTTGGTAAAAATTGAGAAAGCATATTCCATTTTGAATACACTTTCTGGAAATCACTAAATCTGCTTAGTAAACACAACCCCGCACATCCGTCAAGACCTATGTTAAGGGCTACATTCGATATATCAATCTTGTTGCAAAGCAATATAGATGGAAAAGAACTTGTATCTGACGTGTCAGCCTGCAAAATATTTGATTTATTTTAGCATGACCAAAAACCAATAATTAGTAGTTAAGCGTGCTATTTAATGGCTCCTAAGAAGTGAATTTGTTTTGTGATACTAAACTATAGGCATATGCAAATAATATATTTGATGTAAATGACTAAATAGCATATTTTTGGTTCTCCTATGCACCAAACGTAGCTATGCTGCTCCTTTGATGATTCGAGATATAATACCTAATTCGCCATCACATTGTTTTAATTTACTTGTTAATTGCAGATATAAAGTATATGGAAGTGACACTTTTACAGCTAAATACATTTAAATGGTATTTATCATAGATTGTTATGTAATAAGATCAAGCTTGGGAATTTGAAAGTATGCAACATCATGCCAAATGCACTGTGCAATGTATACTATAAGTAATTAAGATGTTAATATGAAAAGTAATTGGGAAAAACTACTTTTGCCACAAATTCAATACAATAAAATATATATGAAATGCAAAATCAAATACATTATGTTTCCGTGTCTGATTAAATTATGTATGTCCATAAAGGTGGTGGGGTTTAGGGATCTTTATCTAATACAATAATATCCTTTGTACTTGGTGTAATGTTTGTCATTAGATCCTATTGCTAGAATTATAAAGCGCATAAAATTATAGATATAAGAGTAGTATATGTAAGATATACATCTATGTGGGTCAACCATTTGTTTGTACCCACTCATGATTATGATAGCACAGCTAAAAACTAGTCTGAAACTATACTTTGATGGTCACTAAAAGGTTTTAGTTGATTTACTTGTATCTCAAATTCTTGAAATATGAAATATTCAAAATGGAGTAAGAACTCTTTCTTACCGCATGAGAAACTAAATGAACAACATAAGGGGCGAAGCACTAATGTGGGATCGGCCAAATATTAGTTCTTTTGTGATTTATTTCTTATTTTGTTGCAACTTTTAATAAATTCTTGTAATATATTGCAACTTTGTTGTAACTTGAATATTACACTATGCAAAATGTCTACTGCTTCTGACTTTTAAGGGTCAAATGAATAACATTGTAGTTTTAATAAATGCTAAGATCTAAATACAAAAAAAGAAAGTAGTGAGAGAAAGCCCTCTAGTCGAGAGATCTCTGCCATAAAAGAAAAAAGAGAGCTCGTACCCATGATTAGCATCCCATGATCAGCAACCCGCTGATCAGCAACTCATGATCACCAATAAATTATTGCCTTTTTCCAAGTTGTGGTCGTATACCAGAATTGCAAAAAGACCTGCAGTCAGAAGTGGGAATCGAGGACTTGTATTTGATCTCATAGTATTTCATTTTTTCCTTCTCATAACCCAGTACAGAATCTACAAATCTGCATAAAACATACATCCCAAAATAAGTTATATAACCAAAATAACAAGTAAACATGTCGCTTTTAAAAGGAACCTATCAGCCTTATTTTGGCAGCAAAATTAGTAACCAAACACCTTATTTTGACAGCAAAACAACCAATCCAACAACCCCAAAATAGCCCTTATTTTAAGTGGAAAATCAGTTATCAAACAGCCCTGTTTTGACAGAAAAAACAACAATCGAAGAAACGTTTTTGACTAAAAAACAACAGGCCAAACAGCCCCAAAACCGCACCTGTTTTGACAGAAAATATACAACCAAACACCCCTTTTTTAACTGAAAAACAAAAACTAAACACCCCCGTTTCTCAGCTTCCTTCTTATTCTTGGCTCACACGTACAACGTGATCTTAAAATATGTTAAACCTCAGCTCCTTAATAGTGGAATTCTTACACTACTTTGGCTACTAATTTAGGCTAACACGCAGCCTCTACAATCCAAACCGACGTAGTTAAATCTCTCTCAATCATGCACACTTTACAGTCTTCCTGTGGCAATGGATTGAAACACAAATGCTTATTAGAATAATAATGAAAGAAACCGAACACTCGAAACAAAAACCACCAAAAACCCCATCTCACAATCCCATCAAAAGAAACAAATTCACAACAACAAAAAACTAACCATCATTTATCATACTTTTGTACTGAAAATCTACCTATTTAAAATAAAAACCTTGATTTTTCGTAAGCAATAACAAATAATTAAGACACAAAAATTATAAACACCTTTACTCTGAAACTGTTTAAACTGAATTCGTACATAAGAAACTGGCCATTTATGATCAGTCAATAAGGATTGTTTAATAAAAAGAGCTCACAAGTTTTCTGGCTTAAAAGCTTATCAAGTTGAGCATACGAACTTAAATAAGCGATAAGCTTATAACATGCTAAAATTGAGCGTGCTAGTTTTTTTGATTTTCAAATAAGCTCTTTAGTCTGGAAAATAAGCTAATCAGATTACTGAATCAATTAATGATGAACTTAGATCTTACCATGCCGTTGTAGCAATTCTATTGCAGCTTCTTTAGCAGTTGTAGCAATTCTTTAGCAGCTTCGAGCCTTGATCATCGCCTACATTACCTAGAAGCCACTGTCATGTTTCATTTGTTAGCAAGATGGTTATTCCAATACATTTCAATACAGAAACGTGTGTGATCGAAGTTACCTTAAACATGCGAAGAAACCATATAATTCTTGGCTCGGTCAACGTATCATGTTTCTTTGGATCACTCTTTTACGCTTCAGCCAATTTCAATATCACACCTACAAAATCAAACGCAATAAGCATAAAATTAGCATTTTAATAAGCAACCCCAAACCCTCATTCCAACCTCCCATATATCAATAAATAGTTACAATGTGTTGTTGACATATTATCCAATTGAACCTTCACAACCTGAGTTTTACATTTTTCAAATATAGTTCCCTAAACTAAGTACTCTTAAACACCTAATACATACTACACTTTCCTTTCAACAACTCATAGACACATAACAAAGGAATGTGATAAAAATTGCAGTTGCTTAAGAGTACAAAGACTACCTGGATTGTGTAGGTTTTGCCACTGCTTGTAGCTCTAAACGCCATAAACATCGAGCTTTCACCATCAAGTTCTCTAACATAGAGTTTTATACTCTTGACCAGTGAGTTCTCCAAGCACAAACAAAGCTCTTAGCAATAGCATACATAAGCTTACCTAACGATTGATAGGAAAGTCAAAAGCAATTATTACGCGATGAAAAACTTCACACATGTAATTAGGGATGATTAAACTTACGAAATTGAATTAATTAGAACTCAATGTCTGCACTTTATAATCTTTTGCAATATTCATCTTTTTCTTCTCCGTCTAAAACTTGCCTCGCAAAATCAAAAACTAAAATCTTAGGAAAAAAACCCCTATAATGTATGATTAGAGTCGCTAGTAAAAAAATACATACCTGATGATTTTCCTCTTCTTCTCCATCTTCAACTAAAGATAATAAGAAAAGATTCATCTTCAAACTGATATTTTGATGGTGGCCTTAGTGAACCGCGACAACCCCTAAAATTTTTAAAACCCTAGACACATAAAACAAAAAACACACCACACCTCTAATTCCCAATCACCTATTGCTATCGAATCTTGAAAAAAACGTTAGGTCAATTTGTGAGATCAAGCAAAAAAAATGTTAAACAGATTTGTGCATAGTATGTGTTTCTATGTATGTTTTTAGATAGACAAGGTTATGGTTGTGTATGTTTTGAGAGAGAGGGAAAGGAGGGTTTGAGGTGGATGACATCTTTGATGGCACGTATATGTGTATCAGAGAATGGAGCGGTCGTGTTTAGATAGGTTTAGGAGAGAGTGGGTGTAGCGGGTAAGTGGAGATGGGTCAGGTACAACAAAAAATCGGGTCTCTCACACAAAAAAGGACGGGTCGAGCTATGGGTCGGGCTTATAATAAAATATTAGGAATAATCCTAATGAATGTATATATTTAAAATTTGAATATTAAACTTTAAGTTAAAACTGTATAAATGTAAATTTGTAACCAGATAAATTTATAGTAATGATTATTGAGTCCTTAACTATACATATGTATAATGATCATTCAATCCTTAAAATTCAATATTGCGAAGGAGAAAAGTTCAACATAGACCCAAAATTTAGTAAAGATCCAATTAACCAATCCTAGCCATCCATTTTTTCATCAAATTAAAAAAAACTCACTTGTCATCTTTTAAAAAAAAAAATATCTCACAAATCGTTAATCGTTACGCAAAACGAAACATACCATCGCGAAGAGAATTAAATCATTTTTTTATAGAGGGGCGCTTCTATATACTTTCGACGAACTTTTTTTTGAATTTTTTTAGTTACGTCTCGAAAAATCACATGTGATTTACGTGACTGAAATAAAATTGAAAAAAAAGTTCGTCGAAAGTATATAGAAGTGCCCCACTATAGAAAGATGGTTTAATTCTCGTCGCAATTGTGTATTTTTTGTCGCTCGACAATTTACCGTTTGCAAAATGTCTTATTATTAAAAAAGAGGTGAAAAGTGAGATTTTTTTATTTTGATGAAAAAATAAGTGGCTGAGATTTATTTATTAGGTCTATACTATCTTTTGTGTCTACATTGATCTCAACTATATTGTAAATATTTATATAATTGTCGGTACAATAATCTTAAACTAAAAGTATTAGAAAAAATGAAACTTAGTATCTCATGGACGGTTTTATGGATGATCTTACGTAGATATTTTTATAGCAAAAACATTAAACATGGTGTATTAATTAGTTTTACGTAATTTATGAGACACAATTACTATGGTTTGTGATTTTAATATATATTTCGTATCAATTTACATCTCATATGTTTTCACTCAACAATTGCATAAATTTATATTCATGACAAGTTGCATAATATAATCAAGTATATTTATTCACTTTTACGTTATAAATAAACGACACATGAATCTCTTTTTTATATCTTTAATTAATAATATAACGAGGTATTAGGCGGTCGCGCATTGCTGCGGACCCTAATATCCGTTAATTATTGTCTATAAAAATATAATAATTATGGCATGATAATATTGTGAATCTAGAAAATATAATACAAAGCCTAAACTTACAAATGAACTTTTGCTAAAAACAACACTTGAATTTATAATCAAAATGAACCATGAAAGCAGAATATAAACAAATACATAAATTAATTACAGAATAAAGTCTGTGTTGCAAAATACACACACTTTAGAAATGAAACAATAAGATCTCAAAATACCACTACAATGAACATAACACATCTTGCCTCATATATGCACCATAATCTTCATAACTGCGGCTTTGTTGCATAACTTAAAAAATAGCATTTGCGTATAAGGTGAGATGATACTAACCATATCACGCTTTTTGGATCATACAACTTCTCTTTGCATCTGTAGAATATAGAATCGTAGTTGAGACATAGTCCATTTTGTATTTAGATTATACATGATAGGTAAAATGGATATACTAACATCAGGGTAAGGAGCTAGAGAGAAATCGATACAAAAATTCTCTATCAAGCATAACATTGCACAGAACATTCTTATCAATTTCTCCCCACATCCTCACATCAACATTAGGACATTCATTTGACATACCTTGAATAAACTAAATACAAAAATAAAGAATGCCTTAGTAGTTATAAAGGTCTTTATGCATTGGCTCAATCATAGAAACTAGTTGCAAGGTATGGCCCCCGGATTCTGCAACGTCAAAATTATAACGCAATAGGTAGTTGAATCATCATAGCCATTTAGTTATAATACAAATTAAATTTATGAAAAAAGTTACCATTGAATATTAATACAAAAGACACATGAAAAAGGAATAAAAAAGGGAAATAGACAGCATAACTAAACAAATCCATTTAATGTTTGCCCTGCATCCGCTCCCATTCAATTTTATCCTGAATCACACACCTTTTGTTCCGTATATTTGCCCTGTAAATCACACATAAGGCGATATTATTTGACAATGAAAAAAGGGTGTAATTCATAGTTTCAAACCTTTATGGAAGATCCATTGTCTTATTTATAACCAAAAAGGGTCACCAAACAACATCTAATGAGTCACTACAACCAATAAACAAAATGGGACCAAAACTATACAACAGCTATTACACATTAAGCATGCTTGTTATGCATTTTCAAAGGCTCAGATACTATTAAAAAAGGATGTCTTATTTATAAGTGAGCAACAATAAAAAAATACTAGTCACACATTTGAAGATAAATTCAGCTTAGATCAATTTATGTCTCAATTGCGACTAGAGAGGTTGTTGATGCAACATAATAATCAATCATAACACAAGGTACAAAAATAGAGAAAACTACATTGCATAAACTCCAAGTGCTATGAAGACCATCAACCTTGAACAAACTCAAGTGATGTCCCAAATCGCAACTAAAATCCACAAATCTCTTACATTTATTCATATGCCCTCGCAGGGGACCATAACCAAACTTAATCCAAAATCTCCAAATACTAAAATCAAACATCAAGCAAGCAAGACTTCAAACAAAATTTCACACGGGATACTTCTAAGTCTGCTATTAATCACCAAACTATTCCTCTTTCACTTCACCTGAAAATGATACTCGAAAACGTCAACAATAATGTTGGTGAGCTCGTAGGTTTGACCTTAAACCTAAAAGCATTGCCAATATTTCAACAATGGACAATAGTGCTATATGACAGTGAATATATGCTAACAATCCAGGACATAGCATCCCCGCTAGTCATATCTTAACATCCAATAATAAATCCGGAGTCGCAACTTCCAAATCACTAACGCACCTAAAGGGCCTACCAGTTGGAGCACTATATTAGGGCGTACCACATAGAACCTTGTATGCCAAACACAGTACATACAAGTACCACACAAAACCTTGCCATGCCAAACATAGTATATGCAAGTAAATCAACACATAATATTCACATAACAGTCATAAGCACATATCTTGTCCCAAAAACAAAACCACTTTTCACACAGATCAATTCAAAATATTTCAAAACACATTTGAGTATTCTTTTCCCCTAACAGAAAAACAGTAAAAAGTGGGGCTACGAGAACTCACCTTAAACAAGCCTTTAGCAACCAACTTCTACTACACAAGAAAATGCAACGACGCCCGCACACGACCTTGTCCAGTTAATGTCTCATTTTAATCAATCACTTCCAAAACAATCTTCACGTTTGATGCATAGAGTTTAGACGCGTTATACAAGTACTCAAAATAGTTTTTAGTGGTGTGATGGTTGACGACTTATCTTCATAATCATATCAATCTCATTCTCCAATAATACATACTTATACTATTTAGCGCAAATAGATAAGTAATATAATCAATATTTATAATTATTAATTATAAATATATCTCGACAAGTCAATTCGGTACACCTTAATCACTTCAAAATAATCATTCCTTGATTGAAAACGATACGTTTAATAACAACAAACACCTTAGGAAAGTTTTGAGAAAAATTATATTTTTTCGTCTTTTAGTGAATTTATTAATTAAATAAAATAATAAAATAATATTTTATTATTAAAAATCAAAAATCATGTTTTAAGTAAAATTTATAAGTATAAACTTTTTACGAAATTTCGACATGACCCGTACGTGTTTACAACGTTTTTCCAAGGTTTCAAACCTTAATTTCCAAACACTTTTCACAATTCGACACTTTTCGACAAAATTCCAAAATCTCAAACTTTAACGTTCACCAAAACGTTTTCCCCAAAATAACGATCAATATCACTTCGTAAATACATTTCGCTTTCAAAAAGTCCACCAAAACTCTCAAAATGACCAAATATCGCTTATTGGGCCTCAAGGCCCAACAAGGGTCCATTAGGACATTTATAAGTCCAAAATACTATTTAAGTCCAAAACCAAGGTCCATTTACATATATAAGTATATACTTATATGTAGAAATAATCCGGACCACAATAAGCCCTCCCGTTAAGCCGTGGCTCAAATAGACTTAAATAGACTTATTGGGTCGTGAGTCCATAAACTCCAACATACGTATATTAAGCTCTAAGATAAGCTATTAAGCTACGTATCGCTTTGGGTTATAACCAAAAGCCTCAAAAATAATCCACAACATACGCTATAACACAAAAATAATCAAAATCACTTTCCTAGTGATTTTAGGAATTCATTCGTGGCCTATAAGCCCAAATAAGCCAAGAAATAGCTTAAAAATAAGCCCGAATAAGCCATACAAGCTACTATTAAAAATAAGCATTCTAGCGTCATATATTATTCAACCATCACGACCACGACATCAAAACTACAAAACCCCTCTTTTTCCTTTCTTTTTACACGAACCAAACACCCCCTTTTTCTTTCGTTTCGCTTCCAAAAATCAATTTTCACAACGATCAACTTGTACAACTAACATCTATGCATCAAAATAAACCCAAAATGACAAACTAAATTTAAATTTCAAAACTTACAAGAAAATATTTAAATTTGTAGATTTTGACATGAACCGGACAACCCAAACGTTGTTTAAATAAATAACCAAACACTAGAATCAACCCCAAATATTTATGTCTTCATGTTTTCTTGATCAAACTTCAAAAATTATAAGAGTGCGTGTGTTGTAGGTGCAGACGAACACAAGAGAGAAGGGAGATGATATTTTTTTGATTTTGAAAATGAACTATGTGTAAAAATGAGGATAAGGAAAGAATCTTATGTACAATTTGGAAAAAGGTTAGCTAAAATTAAGCCACCTTGTCTCCCTAGTCTTCTTTTGACCGGCCATGGTATCCCATGGGGTCTCGGGCCTTTCTTTTCGTGTCGGGATCACTTAAATACTCGTAAAACTCAACCGTAAAATTTACTCCAAAGTTAATTAGCATTTGTATTCACTTTAAAAATACTTTTCCATTAACCTAGAGTATTCACATGACATATTTTCACTTTAAACCCTTCAAAACTCAATTTGGACATTAACGGACGTGTCAAACTCGTTTTTCGGCATTTCTCAAAATTCACGGGTCAAACCACCCGGAATACACATAATACAATAATACCTTTCATAAGGGATTATTAATCACAATAAACCACAAATCATCACATATCTCATAAAATCACCACCGCCAACACGGTACAGAATCTGAATAAATTGACAACAATCAAATAGTCAAAGGACTATAAATGAAATATTCAGAACATAAAAAGGGCAAAGGTTACAAGAATTATATGAGATACCGGTGTGCAATATAAGGAGATATATGATGATCAAATATTCGTTCAATAATGATGAAGAGTATGTTGTTGTAAAAGAAGACGAATACGATGATCTTACGATCACAAGAGAAGAGGCGTGCTGAGCTTACCAAGAAATCTTTCAGAAAATAGACGAAGGATGGATGGTGACTAGAGCCGAGTGAAGAGAAGCTAAAGACAAGTCTAACTTAAAGACTTTGCTGTAAACAAATGTGCTTCCCGAGAGACAACCCAGATTGTTATTTAATTTTATCGAGTCTGTCTTCTCAGACATCAATACGGCATATCCGCTCCATACCATACGGCGTATTGATTGTCTGGACGTTATCAGTCTTTATTTTTTATTACACTTTAAAAACATTATTGTCAGCTCTGGAATACGGCGTATTCACTAACCTGATACGCCGTATCTACCAAAACTGACCCGTATTTTGTTTAGTTTAGTTTAAATTAACCATAGGTACTAAGATAGGAATGCACACGTTCTTCCTATATTTTATACAAGACCTCGTGAAAGAAATATTGACGAAGTTGGTGGAATGCATATTTTCTAGAATTATGTGTGTGTGCTGTTCGTGCTAGGATCAGACGCTTTTTCAGCACACAATCTTGCTCATAAACGCAACTTGGAGAATCTACCGAGAAAATATCAGGAGAGTTTCTCATTCTAATTCTTTTTAAATTCCCGTATTTAATGTTTTATCTATACAACGAGGATGTTGTATAATTCAAGTCGGGGATGGAATTAGAATGTTTACTTGTCCTAATTTTTATATTAAAATGCTTAAATATTGCTCAAATTTAAAAAAATTTCAAGCATACTTTTGTGAAATTACTTGATACATAACCCGCACACAATAACCCTTGATAGATATTGTGAGAATTTAGCCTATCCGTTTTTAAATATTTACCCAAATTCTACAAAATATGAGTGTGTCGGTGATGTAGTGGACTTTAGAACTTGGCTTGGTATATCACTCGAGACCACAATAATGAGTATTATGGATTTAATTGGAGTAACTTGTTTACATTGGTAAATTTTTAGGATTACAACCAAAAAATCCTGTTCATGTTGTTTATTAACTAACTACACCGGTTAGTTAACCTCCAGTTTAAAACCCTTTTCCACTCTCATCTTTAGAGTGAAGATCCACTAGAACAACCCGTAGAGCCAATCCTTTAGGAATTACACCAACTATTTGTTTCGTTACACCCTTACACCTTAACCTACCCTGTTGGATTAAGTTTAATTTACAGTTGCTAGTTGCTTAAAGTGTAAACTTTGTATTTCCTGAGTCTTGTATCATTTTCTATCTTTGGCGCGGTTGGAAATTTGCACATTGCAAATGGTTTCTGCAATCCAGCAGGATTGTCACTCACACCACAGCCTCTTCTGACCGCCGTCATGATATACCGATCTTGTCGCATTGACTGAAGGATCGTACTCGCATAGCTCCGCGAATATAGAGCATCGCGGTGACGCGTCTGCTAGCGACGCGCTACCTTGAGGTTAAGCATCAGCCACCACATTCGCCTTACCAGTTGGTAGCGAGATTTCACAGGTCATAATCGATAGAGATCCAACTCGATGTCCCAGAACGCTGGTGCCATCATACAACTCTTTCTGAATAAAGACTCTTCGCACTAAAGCTCTTTATCGTCTATATGACACTCAAGGGTATACCCACCCTTCAATCACGCACTCACAGATGTCTCTAGATAGATTAAGTGCAAACACAACCGCACCCAACTCAAAATCATGGGTAGTATAACTATTCTCATGAATTTTCAACTGCCTAGACGCATAGGCTATCACTTTACCTCTCTACATTAACACACAGCTAGTCCTATCTGAGACGCTATCTACAAATATACAAAATTCTGTTCGGAATATCCTATAGCGGGGAGCAGCTAAAAACAGTCGCATCTCTCTACCTCAAACTTATACTTTAAGGTATGTAGAAATGGCATGTGTCTTGTTGCCTCACCTAATAAAAGTCTTACTTTTCTGAGGTCAAGATAGTAAGGACTTAGCTATCGTAGAGAAAGTTCTCAAATGAGAACATCCTACGGATAATACCTAGACAAATCCTAAGATACAGAAGTGCCGGGAATCACTCCGTCGAAGTTCTAGGGGCTATTTCTAATTCTTAACAGCTTCAATCTTACTAGGGTCCACATGAATCCCATTATTACACTCTATCTAGATGCCCAAGAACTGCCTTCTCTTTTAGCCAGAACTACACACAATACTGACACCAACCTCCTCTCTCTAGCCTAACAATCTTCTCCAATATGCTCATTTTAAGCCTAACCCCTTAAGTGTTCTACAATGTCTCCTTTGCTTTTTAGATTAGATTAGAAGTCGTCTATGATAAAATTCACAAACTTCTCAAGATACGGGCCTACAACTCTATTCATCAAGTCCAGGCTAAAATATTGTTGGTGCGCATTAGTCAGACAAAGGGGTATGTATAGTGAACTCGAAATGTCCATAACGAGTTCTAAACGTAGTCTTTGGAATGTCATCCTCATGCACTCTCAGCTGATGGTATCCAGACCTAAGATCTATCTTAGAGAAAAACTGCGACCCTTGCAGTTGGTCAAATAGATCATTCTCTTCACACTACGGTAGACGGATAACGATTCTTAACAGTCCAATATATACTCATCTATTCTTTACGTGTTTAATACACATTCCTAACTTCGCCCCCCAATCCTTCTTCTTATACGAACAAAATCTCGCGCGTCTCCCCCCCCTTTATGATATTGGGTCGAATGAATAACCTTTGTCTCTGTCTGAGTTCCTCGTGAGTGATTGTCCCTGACAAAATCGCTCCATTTCAGAAGGTGCCAAAGACGATCAGTAAGGAGGATGAGAGAGATACACGCGTTTGACTCACACTCGGCGATTAAACTCAAGTGTGAACTGTTATATATGTTGGTCATCTGATGATAGGCGGTGATACCAGATAGGTGTCATCCGCGAATACCTCAAGAAAATATCTAAACCACCAACAATCTCTTCTTGTTTCTAAACACCATTAAAAGTCTTACTTTCTCTTCTGGTCTCTTCTCCCTAATGTTCTGAAGCATTGTTGTCACCCGTTAGTGTTGTATCCTGTGTAGTACCTTCTCATGCAAATTATCTTCAGCCTCTTAATTAGACAACCAGTTATACCGCTACTAGACCGTCATCATAAACTCCACATGTCCATCTCATCCGGTTATTTAAGTGCGATGTCAAGGTATGAACCTTCGTGTTTCTTTGTTTGAACCTCTTAAGAAACCACGCTATCATAAATGTCATATACTAGCGCTGCCGTAGCATATGTTGCAATTCATATTTTGAATTACTAAGTCGATAGGATAGACTAAGCCTAAAGATAGGTATTGAAGGTAGTGGATATAAACAGTGAGACATAGAGAGTCGGCAACTAGAAGGTCAAATAAGGTATGGGCAAAAAAGTGCTTGTTAAAAGTAAACGTATCCAGTGTATTAATGTTCGGATGCACTACGAGAGCTCCTTTTGCTCCAGACATGTATAATGCCCTACCCCACGAGGTGGATGTCACCTGTGGGTTTCCTAGACGTATCCCTGACCCCTCGTTAGTGAGCAACAACTTGGTTGATCGACGGTTTCTCCCTGTCCTTGGTACCGTATTTCCCATCTAGTAAACAATGCTAGGTACATAACTGGTTGGTGTACTGTACACTCTTAACGTGTCCTATGAGGTGGGTTGTTCTTAGCATGGCAGATTCTATAGATTCTCTGGCACATACTTCTATCTGAATCATTTGATACAATATGAACCGGGCGGTTATGTGTGTTGTGAATGTTGCGACACTGGGTTGAGTGACGGGTGCACTTAGGTAGGAGTTGCAGGTGGTTACGTCTAGGGCCTAATGTAACCCGTCTCTCATAAGTCTGCTCCTCTCTCCAGTACAGGGCATGCTACCTCCCTGTCTGCGAGCTAGATCATGACTAACATTCCACACACGTCCTAGGTCTCTACGTGTGAACTCTAATAGATGTCATATCCCAAACTCTTAATCTACAACTCGTGAGTCACACACTAATGTGTTGTTGCGAGCACTTGGTTCCCTCAATTCGCTCTATCTCATGTATCTCTATAATAGCTCTCTTGCTTAATTGTAGTATAGATTCCAGTAACATAATACTCATCAGTCAATCACCAGCTATAAATGTGAATCAGCATATGACATCTTTGCACACTACGTGTACTCTTGGCTCGCATCACTGATTGGAGTTCATCGGCAGTCACTCCAATAGATACATAACAGATGGTCTGCTTCATAATGCGTATGGCAACATAACAATGTCACCACCTGACCAGCTAGATCGACTTCTTCCGCCCACCACGATCATCTCAGCGAGGTACCCATATTCATATGACAACGCTTAACTCCTAGCATCAATAATGAAAACCCTATCCAGTGTATACTAGTCTGCTACATCTGAGCATATAGATATCCGGACACTCTGGCCGAGCTCGCTCAACATATCCATATAGCTCTGTCTAACCACTTTTGCATCGTTCTCATGCTACATATACGCTCACTATCACAACAGCTATCGCTCTCTCATACTTATTGTACTCTCTCTTAAATGTCCTGAGATATCCCTTGTCGACTCGTTCTTCTCAGGATCTACAGTATCTGCTCCTTACGCGTAACACGATCGGAGAGGTTCCACCGTTAAAGGAAAAAAAATATCTTCAATATATATCTAATATGATAATCATCAGACCTCTTACATCATAATAGGAACACATGAGCAATGTAAGTTTCTAACCTTTTGTGCAATACTACTAGATCAACTTCATATATATATGAACTATTCTATTTTCTTAACTCAAACGAGTCTGGGCTTTTTTCTCTATCTCGTTACCATCATATTCCTTAGGGTTATACGCTAAAAATTCCTTATATGAACAACCTACCCGGTTGCCATTCAATATGGCATTCCTAACATTCCCCTGAACGTTCTCATTAACCACATTATCATTTTGATTTCCAACATTCCCTTGGTTACTAACCTGGGCCAACATGGCGGGTAAGAGGTTTCGCAATTGCTGGGCAATGATCATTGGGAAGTCGGGTGCACCCCCATTGGCTCCCCTTACATTCCTATTAGCTCCCTCTACACCCCATTAGCTCCCATACCTAGGCCATTTCCTTGACCATTCAATTCATCACCACCGTCTTCAATTACCTTTCCTAGGTCTTCTACCCCTTCCACCTCTTACTAAACCCGTTAACCTGTTCCCTCCTGTGTTTCGGCAGCAGGCCGGCCGAAATTGGGTTTCTATCCTTGGCGGCATTATATATACGAGGAAGAGTACATGAGCAAACCGTTAGGTTAAGTGGACGGGGATTCAAACATCATCGAATATGCTTTACTTATAACAAAACCAAAATAAACGCTCAACACAACATCACCACCCTTCACGGGTTCAACATCGAATTTGTGGAACTTACAATACCAAGTATGAGTGTGTTGTGTACACGCTTTTATAATTTATTGTGGCCACCGCAACTTATTTTCGCATGCTTTCCATTTTCTATTCAATATGAGCACACTCATTTCAATGATTGACATATACTATGGCACCAATCCAAGAACACACAATAAGGCTACACAAAAGCGGAACACCGAACCCACATAGATCCTTTACGCCAACTTTAACGGACGGATCTTAGTTATAGTTTTAGGGCCAATTCCACCTTGTTCTCTATCTCTTTGGCTTTGATACGAATCTGTCACAACCCGACAATGGCAGAACTCAGGAATGCACATAATGAGCAATCATAACAAAGGTACAAAAATAGAGGAAAATACTTTGCAAAAATCCAAGTGTCTATGAAGACCATCACCTTGATTCAAATCTCATGTGATATCCCACCCAAATCGCAACTAAATCATCAAAAATCTCTTAACACGTTATTCATATGCCTGCATCGGGACCATAACCAAACTTAATCAAAACCCCCCTCCAAATACTAAAATCAAAACAACAAGAATGCAGACTTAAAAGAAAATCCACACGGGGTTACTTCTAAGGTTTATATTGATCACCAAACTTTTCCTCTTTCATTTCACTGAAAATGGCCTACTGAACGTCAACCAAATAATGTTGGTGAGCTCGTAGGTTTGTCATTAAAATCAAAAGTTGTGCCAATATTTCAACAGTGGACATGTGCTATATGACAGTGGAATATATGCTAAACAATCCGAAGACATAGATAACCGCTAGTTCATATTTCAAACATCCAATAATTAAATCTGGAGTCGCAACTCCCAAATCACTAAGCACCTAAAGGCCTACCAGGCTGGAGCACTATAATAGGGCGTACCACACAGAACATTGCATGCAAACACAATTCATGCAAGTACCACACAGACCATTTGTATGCCAAACACAATACATAAGAGTACCACACAGCTTCCTCTCGCCATGCCAAACACAGTAATGCTATGTAAATCAACACGATTAATTTCACATAACAGTCATAAGCGCAATATATTGTCCCCAAATAACAAAACCACATTTGTACAGATCAATTCCAAAACATTCAAACACATTTGGAGTTATTCATTTTCATACAACGGAAAAACAGTAAAAGTGGGGCTACAAGAACTCACCTTAAGCAAGCTTTAGAATCAAAACTTTACTACACAAGTTGATGTCTCATTTTATCAATCACTTCCAAAACATTCTTCACGGTTTGAGGCATAGAGTTTAGACGCGTTGTTACAAGTACTCATTATAGTTTTTAGTGGTGTGATGGTGACGAGCTTATATCCAATCATATCACTCTCATATCTTTGATAATAATTCTTAAGCTCATATTTAGCGTAACTAGATAATGTAATATAATATATATTTATAATTATATAATGTTAAATATTTCATCGACAAGTCAATTCGGTACACCTTAATCACTTAAAATAAATCATTCTTTGATTGATAAACGACACGTTTAATCTACAACAAACACCTTAGATAAAGGTTTCTGGATAAAAAAGTATATGTTTTCATCTATTAGTGAACGTTTATTAATTAAATAAAATAATAAAATATTTATTTTATTATTAAAATCAAAAATCATGTTTTAAATAAATTTTGAGTATAACTTTTTACGAAATTTCGGACATGACCCGTACGTGTTGGACAACGGTTTTTTCCAAGGTTTCAAAACATTAATTTCCAAACACTTTTTCAAAATTCGTTCTTCTTTTCGACAAAATTCGAAAAATTCAAACTTTATAGTATCACCAAAACGTTTTCCCTAAATAACGATCAATAGCACATTCGTAAATAAATTACGCTTTCAAAAAGTACTCAAAAAACTCTTAAAATGTGCCCAAATATCGCTTATTGGTCCTCAAAGGCCCCAACAAGGGTCACCATCTAGGACATTTTATAAGTCTAAAAATACTATTTTAGTCCCAAAACCAAGGTCCATTTACATATATAAGTATATACTTATATGTAGAAATAATTCGGACCACAATAAGCCCTCCCGTTAAGCCGCAGCTCAAATAGACTTATTGGGCCGTGGAGTCTCATAAACTCCAAAATACGTATATTAAGCTTTAAAATAAGCTAATAAGCTACGTATCGCCTTTGGTTACTAGCATAAGCCTCAAAAATAGTCCACAACATATGCCATAACACAAAAAATATCAAAAATTCACTTTACTAGTGACTTTGGGATTTACGCTTGGCCTTTAAGCCCAATAAGCCAAGAAATAGCTTAAAAATAAGCCTGAATAAGCTATACAAGCAACTTATAAAAAATAAGCATTCTAGCATCATATATTATTCAACCATCACGACCCAACATCAAAACTACAAAAACCATCTTTTTCTTTCTTTTATTCAACGAACCAAACACACCTTTTCTTTCGTTTCGCTTTCAAAAATCAATTTTCACAACGATCAACTTGTACAACTAACATCTATGCATCAAAATAAACCCAAAAGACAAACATAATTTAACTTGAAACTTTACAAGAAAATCTTCAAATTTGTAGATTGCGACACGAACCGGACACCCCAAACCGTTGTTTAATGAATAACCAAACATAAAATCAACCCCAAAAATTATTTATGTCTTCGTGTTTTTCTTGATCAAAATTCAAAAATTACGAGTGTGTGTGTGTGTTGTAGGTGGCGGACGAACTATACACACAAAAGAAGTGTGTGTTTTTATTTTTTGTAAATGAAATGGATTATGATGAAAATAATTCTAGTGGAAGCATATATGTGTACATCTCTTAGAAAAGGTCTAAAATTTTGGACCTCTTGGCTCCCTTTCTAACCATAACACTTCCATTTTATACACATTAGTCCCGGCCCCCGTTCCTTCTCCCTTCCACTGTTACGAACTCCACCTTAAATCTCTTAAAACTCCACCCCGTAAAATTACCCCACACAGATACCCACTCCAAATACTTCCCCTCTAAAATACCTCTCCTTTAAATTAACTTAGAGTATCTCTCACTTGCCACCATCTCTTTACACTTTAAACCTCAAAAATTCAATCCCCCTCTCACCCGCGTATATCCTACCCACTGATCGTCTTCAGACTCGTTTTTTCCCAGGCACCTTTTCCACCAAAATCTCACAGGCCGTAAATCCTAAACCCCACACACCAGAACCTCACACATAACAAATTAATACCTCTTCAAAACAGTCATTATTAATCCCAATACAACCCCTTTCCCAATCCACAATCAATATCCTCATAAATCAACCCACCCCGTCAACCCGGTACCCCAAAATCTCAATAAACTGACAAAAGTTCACAACGTACAAAAGGACTATTAATGAAATATTCAGAACACCAAAAGAGCAAAGGTTACATTTACGTTATCTCTGCATCGGTTCTTTGTTGGCTTTAGAGATTTCGAAATAGTGTTACTTTAAACTATCAACCGTTGAGGAAAAGTAACATTTTTGATTATGTTCGTTCTTCTTCGTTTTCTTGGCTCCACAACAGAGGTAATTTGATTTTATCTTGGACGGATTTTGAGTCCCCCTTTAATGACGCCCGCTACTCCTAGACAATAAAAAAAAATAATTTTGGGGGGGGTGGGGGGGGAATTGCCTTCGTTTACAAAGGGTTTCTTTCTTGTACCGTTTTATTTATCGGGACTTGTTTGGGGTTTCTTCAAAAACCATCTAGGAGTGAAAACCAGTGGCTCGGCCTCCGTGGTGGGGGGTTTTTCTTTTGGCGGAGTGAAAACCGATTATTCGGCCTCTATTTCAAAAGTTTTTTCATCCCTTTAGATTCCCTCGTAGTTAAAGTCTTGGTTTGTACCTTTATGCTTTCTTTTTGTCTTATTATGTACTTTTAAGTTTCTAGCTCCTTGCTAGACTCTTCTATATCAATATATTATCAGCCGTTCAAAAAAAAATTGGATGGATGTGCATAAGCCGTATGAATTAGGTGTTGTCTATTTGGAAGATTAAAAAACTACATGTCTTTTTGGGCACACATTCTATTTAGCGGTTAATGGCATTTTGAGGCTTTTGCAGTTACGCGCAGGTGCAATGTGTTTAATGGCCGACCACAATTAGTTCTTGTCAATGCACTTTGTGATTTCAGTATACGCCTTGCATGTGGAATTTCTTAATGAACTTTGCACTTTGTTTCATGGTAATTGGTTATCATGTGTTTGGGGATCAAAACTGCATGCGTTTTTAGCACATGAACCGCTTAACGGTTACTGTGTTGGGCGTTTGTAGTTATGCGCATATGCAATACATTTATTAGATAAGGACGGTGACATTTCCGCTATATGTAAACCCATGCTTTATGACTCACACCCGATAGAACAACTACGCAGGATGTAAAAATATGGGGGACAACCAGCGAGTGAAAATAGGTATTTCTTAGTGCATGGGTTTCACATAAGAAGTCTTTTTGCGAAAACCCAATATTTTTTAGCTTGTCGTTTCAGTGTTGTCGTAACAATACCTTTTGCATTTTCAATATACAATTTTGCATATGTAAATTAAAGTTTATGCATGTTGTCGTAATTGCATACACCAGTTTTAAAAAGGAAATTAATGTGTTATAATTAAGTTTCATGGATTAATATCTGCCGGCTTTAGCTTTTGTGTGCACTTGAGATGACTAATTAGATAGGCATCATTATTAAATAAACGTAGAACCGTTAAATGCACATACAAACCGGCCTCAATTTATAACGGAACGACGGTTTCATGTTAGGAAAAACTGACATCTACGCGTGCATCGCGACGATATACAAATGCTTCGCGACAACGCGCATGTAAAATCCCTCGTTAATTATATTTACAAAACATACACCCACGCACAACACTCGGTAAAAACTCTATCAACAAAGCAACTGCCATGTTCTTGTTGCAAATTCGACGAGAAGAGCAACTGATTACGAAACATCCATACGCTCCACCAAGTTATATAAAGAACTCCTTCCAGCAAATCTTCCAGCAAACCAGACTAAAATTGGATTGAAAATTGAGGAATCAAACTCTTATAATGAAAGCAGTAAATCACATAATGCCTCGAGTTCTCAAAAGAGTCTTTCCCAATTGGAGAACCATACGACTCTCACTAGGTTTTCTGCTAAAGTGCCTAGATCGCCACATACATCATATAACATGATTGCGTGAGTCTTATAGCTGAGATAAAGTAAGAATATAATCATCATGGCAACTTAATTAACATTTAATTTATGATCTATTCTTCTTTTTCTTAAAATAACATATATATATTATTATTTTTTATTCTAGGTTGGTTATTTAGTTATGGCAAGGATTGCATGTCGTTGCCATAATTTTCAATAAAAACAATAAATAATCCAATTTCATGCAGCCCTAGCGTGTTAAAATTGTATGTAATTCATAAATACTAAACTAATTGGCTCGTAATGCCACTGTTGGAATTTAACAATCAAGTTAACCAATTAACTCTTACGAGTACGCAGCGGATAGATCTAGTCTAGTACAAATAATTAACATACATACAAAACACATTTAAGGGACATGTAAATTAAATAGGAACATACCCTCGTAGTCACCAGCAAATCAAAGAAACCAAGAATGAGAAACGAGTGACTAAGTTGTCACCTCTACGAGTGCTCACACAAACACGTAAACAAGCACGCCCGGATGCTAGTCCTACCTCACGTATTACCCAACAACAATTGTAAACCAAATGCTTCTGAAAAACGATCACCTAAACCCACTCTTGGAATAGAACCGAAATACAGAAAGAATCAATAAGGGTTGAACCGAATTCGGTTGTAACCCTGCTACAGTACAACCGAAATAGAGTTCCACCAACCCTAGCTCGAATCCAACGATTGTCACACCTTGACAATATATATACCAGTACTATAAACCCTCTGGAAGTGATCTGGGTTCGAATCTCTAATGGAATAACCCAATAACCATCAACCGAAATAGGAGACTGGTTATAGTGCCAACCGAAATAGGAAACTGTTTAGGATTAGGGTTTTGATTCGGCTGTTTTGAAGAAGGAGAAGAAAGCAGCAACTATTGATGTATTTTCTGTTATTAAGGACCGAATAAAAGAGGTGGGGGTGAGGGGTTTATATACCCCTCCAACCCTAATGATGATAAGGCTTAAAGAACACTTCTATGCTTATCATAACTCTTATTCATTCTTCCTTATCTTTTAACTCCTCCTTATCACTTATATTCAATGAATCAAGACACTCCCAAGAACCTTCTCATGCCTTCTATAAACCGGCCATAAGACAAGGTATACAAGGGATTTGTCTTAGTCACTTTATGTCCAAATTGGTTTACATTAGAAACGATACGTGAAGTACTAAGCGAGCTCTAAATGTTTAACGTGTGTGCCCCCAATAGGCTCACACACTTCTAGTCGTACATTGCGTATCCAACTAACATAACCCAACAGCAAATAGAGAAAAAAAAATTGTGTCTTTGCTGATGACACATGGGCTCTTTGCCGCATGTTTTCGCTTCCACAACGTCCACACTAACGGGCAATTCGTTCGCCTTACTTTTTATTCGACATTACATGTTTGTGTCTTTGCTGACAACATTACATATTTACATGGAAAAGAAAAATAATAGGCACACAGTACAAGAAACAAAAATATGACACAAATAGCGAATAATCACTTAGGGACACGAAAATATATCGGTATGGGATTATGAGGCTCGGGTGCAGCATCCCACACCGAGAAAGCACTACTCGAGTTCATCCATCGATCAGTCATTTCCGGATAGTGTCTGTCAAGCACATCTTTCAAACTCTCGGTTGTGTTCACCCATTCCAACCCTTTTTTCGTGTACACATCTTCGTTAAAATCACTTGTGAAGAATCTATCCGCCTCTAGTCTCCTACAATTTATTTCTCGTAAAAAGTTAAAATATACTCCATATGTTTTTTACCTCGTACAGTATTAACTACTGGTATTATGTTGCTTTTGATCGAGTCTTACCTTGATGCCATGATGATAAAAATGACGAAAGCTGTCTCGCTAATGGCGAACCCATTGATCTTTTTTTCAGCTGCCATTCCTACCAAAAGATCAAGCTTCTCCACGTCGTTGTCATACACTTCACGCAATGTGTCAATAGCTTCTTGATCGTCTGTTAGATCTTCCCATTTGGAGATTGGGATCAAGAAAAGTGATCTACGAAAATCGTTGTATCTTGCTACACTCCTCTCCCTATCCCGGTAAACTTTAATTAATACAAAAACTTTTGGTCAGTTACAGTTTGTGAAATACTATACACTTGATGCATATTTATGTGTGATCAACTTTAGTAAAATAAAGGCGTACACTTACTCTCGAGTGAAGCTAAATCGACATGATCATGACGATCTGTGCCGTCCAAGTTTTGAGGCACAACATCTCTGAGCCACATTGGATAGTTCCATAAATCAAGTGCCCCACATGCTTGATGTCCCATTGATACCATATGTGCCGTAAATCCAATTTCCGATAATACATTTTCCCCTCTTTTTCCAATCAAATTTATCATGTCAACTCTGTTTATTCATAAGGATTAATGAACACGCATGTTATAGTCGGTTACATACATGAACATATGTCAATGAGCAAACTAGAAAGTTTTCCTAAGAATAGCTTACTTTTTGCTCAACTTTGGAGACTTGTTAAGGCCTGGTGTTGAATTTACATCCCTAATTTCGAGTTGATCGGGTAAGAGAGAATGCATTCTGTAAACACTTGTAAACTCTTCTGTCAGTGAGTAGCGTACCCCATGGTTATCAGGTTTCTTTAAACCAACAAGACCTCCCAAAACAGCTCCTCCAACATGCCCAAATATGTTCTTGAATGTTTTCCCTAAAACTCCATACCTAAATTAATTCATCAAAAAAAAAAATGTTACGTTCTAAGAATATAGAACCATATTGATTATTAGTTAAGTATATTACCAGTTAATTCTCATTGCAGCAAGAAGTGTGTCGGTTTTGAGAAGCTCAATTGTCCAATCAATGGTGTGGATCTTAGCAATCACCGCAGAAGTTACTAGTCTTGCGCGACGGTAAATATCTTCATCTTCCAAATCAGGATATTCTTTCTAATAATATTATAAGTTGTACGTGAGAAATCTTACCACTGAATTAAGATAATTAAGTACCTGAATAGACGTGTATATATAAACCTTTAGGGTATCACAAATGGCATTGTGTTCAAGGATAAAGAGGGCTTGCAAAGCTGATACGCCAATCCAATTGTTACGAATATCGCCAGCTATAGGTAATCCATTCTGGTCATGTTGAAGGAGGCCGTCTTCAGCAATCTTGAGCTTTCCGTCTATAAACGTCCTCACTTGGCTCAATTCACCAGAATTGTTTCCATATATGGCACTCCCGTCCCTTTATTCAGACATTTTTGTATGTATAAGTTTATAGTTATAATTGACGAACAAGGTATTTATAAACAACGTAGAAATCATACCACCAAGGAGTTCTAGTGTTAATATGGCCTTTCTTAATTTCATCTAAACCCGTATCAACTTTTTTAGTCTCGTAAAACTTAAAGGATTTGAGAGGGCATTGCTCAGCTACTTCTGTAGGCGCCTTGAGCTCAATCTGTGACGTGAGTCGACAGTCACGTATTAGTACTTCATGCATCATAGATATGGTACCTATTAATCTATTATACATACTTCTACAAATGTATGAAATCAGTCAAACCTGTTTTGTTGATTCAAGATGATTGATCCAATCATGAATCATGAATTGAATCCATGAAGCAGCAATCATGTTAAACTGTTTTCCTGTGTCTTTAAGCCGTGTTCGTGCTAAAAGCTTTGTTGCTACCACCATAGGATCAGGTTTTAGTAGCTGCATAAAACTACAATGCTAAATTTGATATAGAAACAAAACAAATGGGCTAACTGGCTACTGTATTTAAGTGCTGACTTCATTATCTAGAGTTTATTTCTAGGACTAGTACCTTTTCCATCTTTTGGTAATATTAACAAGAGCAAATGCTAGTTCTTGTGGTTGCCGATAATGAGCTTTTTTAATGGTTGTCATTCAAATTGAAAGAAACGACTGCTCTGATCATGAGACACTAAGTATATATATAGTTAATAGATAAATTTTTTTTTGAAGAACTAGAAAAGTGACACTATTTGAATGAATGAAAAGAAACACACATTTTTTCAGTTATTTCTTAGCAACTTAAAAGTATTCGATTCTCAATTGATTGTATAATGCCTTAACATTATTTCCACAATTTACTCTGCAACTGTAAATTTGAAAGTAATATGATCAATGAAGCAAACATAGTTATCATACAATGTTAAATTGACTATGTATACTTTGAAAAAATTAAGTGTAAGAAATCAAAATATCAGCAATGACCAAGTCACCAAGATGAATATATAATTGTTCTTCTTCCTAAATAAACAGATAATACTGAACTATCAAATATTCAAACGTCACTGCACATAAGTTTGTTGTCTTTCCAAACCTTAAATGATAACATCGTATACAACTTAACTAATCTAAAAAGAAAACAGTTCTTTATGGATGTGACATATTTGTTTTAACTAACAACTCCATTGAATAATCAGCAAGTACTTGTAGCAGTTAGAATAATTACTATAGACAATACATAACTACTTTTGTCCCAATGGTACCCCATGTTGTGTGTGAAGCTCCCCAACCAAATGATTGTTGGTTCAAGTGGACATGTGAGATAGTTTGTGATTTAGAGTAAATATTGCGAGACAATTAAAATTGCCGTTCCAAAAAAAATAAAAAATAAAATAGATAATACATAGCTAACATTATATCCATGACCAGAACCAACTCTTAATCTGGCATCATATGCCATTCACATATTTTTCTATTTGCATCACATATATACTTTTCTAAGACATAGTTTCAGAAGAGTTTAATTATGACAGTTTTGATGAGTTAGAGATATTTTTGTTCACAAAACATACTACCTTATCTTTCTGATCAATAGGGGGCATGTTCCGGCCAAAAAAAGTCCCTTCGCTGCCAGCAACTTCACTGGAAGGATCATTAAACTTTCCGTCCGCGGTTCTGAAAGGAAAGTCACGTGCATTGAACTGAGCCCCAACAGGAGTTTTCCCAACATTGAGCAAATTGTACTTGTCATGAAGACGACGACGCATAGCCAAATATGTCAGCCCGAAGAACACTGGAAGACGGTGCCACCTAATCCGTGACTTATCAACACCATGAACGTTCTAAACAAAATGAATCAAGAAATTAAGCAATTAACGTGTATCATTTGATTTATTAGTATCAAAGGCGCCTAAGCATGTTCAAAAAGAGATTTTGTGCATGCATAAACATACTTACTAGGAAGAGAAGCTTATCAGTGAGTGTCATCTTTTGAAAGCTTTCATGGAAGTCGGCATGGATTAAGCTTTTAATGGGTGAAAATATACCAGATTTTGCAGAAAACATGATCAATGAAATTATTCGGCGAGAGTTGCACTGTTAGTTGAAACACATATTTATAGACCAGGTAGATTTTTAATATGTTTTTCGATGAGGTGCATCTGGTTTGGAGTTATATGTAGAATACTATACATAGAGTTGACATTACTTTTATAGCAATTTGTTATTAATTGATAAATTTCAATCTTTGAATGTAGCAATTTGGACCAAATTTTATATGTAAGACAATGGTTGTAGGTTAACTGATTATTTTGGACCAAATATATATACAAATTAAGTTTCAACAGACTTGGTAGAAGGAAAAAAAATAAGAAAAATGTAATTGAAATAAATTATCTTGTTTTGTAGTGAGAAATAAAAAATTGGAAAATTGAAGAGAATTTGATTGAGAAATAGAGAGAAATGCTAGTATAATTTTGGTTACCTCATTTTTCTAATTTTTGTAGAGAATTTGAAGAAATGAGTTTTATTTTTTTATTATTTGTTTTTTTTTAAACATGGTTGCCGACTTTTTGGCCGACTAATTCACGATGTTTAAACCCACCGTCACACAAATTTTAGTGGTAATTTTTATATTTTTCTTCGTAATCGCTTCACACTAAAATTTTGTTAAAGAATATACTTTGTTAAGAAAATTTTATGCAAACAAATTACATGGGCAACACCAGGTGCTCAAAATTATCGTAGTATAATCGCTATTTATTTGTATGTTTTACAAAGGAAGAAAAATATTTCGTGATTATTTTTTATTTCATTTCTTTTGCGTTATCAAACAGTGGAACTCAATAAATTTCTCATTCAATTCCGTTTCTTTAAATTTTATTCTCTACTTCATCTATAAACGCAATTCTCTCCGTCAAACATGCCCTAATTTTTTTTTGAGTAAAGGGTTTTTCCGGTTAATTTTATTACTCCAAAAAACAGTTAAGCACAAACATGCCCTAAATTCCTAGAACAACATATTTCAGGACCTATTTTTGTTCTCTTATAGTAATAATGTTATCAAAGATCGAATTTATAGATGAATTAAGTATGTTTTGTGGTTAGAAACTAGGGCAAATAGCTTAAAAATGTATTATACTTGATATTATTTGTCATTTTGTGTAGCGTATTAATTTTCCATCTATTCAGTGTTAAATTTTTTTTTGGGTTAATGTGTGTAGATTTACACTCAATAGCCGGAAAATAAATGCGCTCTGCACATTTTAATACTTATTTGAATAATTGATTTGAAGTGAAAAGATTGTGAATATTATGAATAAAATAAGTAATCAACCATAACCATATACATCTTATTTAGTTAGGCAGAGCTTTAGCTAAGGCTTAAAACTGCCACATTACAATACATTTTTTTAACAGTCCTTATTACAATACATACATACTATACCTATATAACATAAAGAATAACAATGAATGAATATATTACAATTTCTATTTTTGGCCGAGAAAAAATCACTTGGGTAGACGAAAGTAAATTGGTACGGGATTATGAGACTCCGGTGCAGCATCCCACACCGAAAAAGGACTTGTGGAGTTCATCCATCGATCAGTCATCTCAGGGTAATGCCTGTCGAACACATCTTTCAAACTCTCGGTTGTGTTCACCCATTCGAACCCTATTTTCGTGTACACATCTTTGTTAAAATCGCTAGTGAAAAATCTATCTGCCTCTAGTCTCCTATAATCATGAACACATAAATCAATTAGTATATTCATTCAGTTTGTTTGATTTCAACCGTTATATTTTAATTGTTGAGTTAAGCTGTACCTTGACGCCATGCTGAGAAAAATTATAAAACCTGTCTCACTAATGGCGAACCCTTTGATCTTTTTCTCAGCTGCCATTCCCACCAATAAGTTGAGCTGCTCTACATCATCACCTTACACTTCACGCAATGTTTCAATCACCTCTTGATCGTCCGTTAGATATTCCGATTTGGATACGGAAATCAATAAAATTGATCTACGGAACTCATTATATCTTGCCACATTCCTCTCCCTATCCCTGTAAACTGTATCATCATATATTCATATGCAAATTAGTTCTAAAATCAACTATCATATCCACACGATATTAAGTTTAGTAAAAGATAAATGATACTTACTATCTAGTGATGCTAAGTCTACATGATCAGGACGATCTGTGCCATCGATGTTCGGAGGCACAATGTTCCTGAACCACACTGGATAGTTCCATAGCTCAAGTGCCCCACATGCTTGATGTCCCATTGATACCATTTGTGCTGTAAATCCTATTTCTGATAATTCTTTTTCTCCATTCTTACCAATCAATATTATCATGTCAACCCTGTAATTTTATATTGTTCATTTTTAAAACTTGTAACACAGAATAATATTCTACATATATATCTTGTAGGATTCAAAAGGCCTTACTTTTTAGTTAGTTTTGGAGACTTGTTAGGGCCGGGAGTTGAATTAACATCCCTAATGTTGAGTTGATCGGGTAAGAGAGAATGCATTCTGTAAACACTCGTAAACTCTTCCGTTAATGAGTAGGGTACCCCATGGTTATCAGGTTTCTTCAACCCTACAAGACCTCCCAACACGGCTCCTCCAACATGCCCAAATGTGTCCTTGAATCTTTTTCCTAACATCCCATACCTGAGTTGGGCCATATTTTAGAACTTTTGACGAGTTTTAAAAATCTAGCGCTGTATTATTTGACTAAAACACATAACCATATTTCATAAGTTAAGTGGAAGTAATTTACCAGTTTATTCTCATTCCAGCAACAAGGGTGTCAGTTTTGAGAAGCTCGATGGTCCAATCAATAGTGTGGATCTTAGCAATCACCACAGAAGTTGTTAGTCTTGCATGACGGTATAGGTCATCATCTAAATCAGGATATTCCTTCTGATAATATATCAAAAATATATTATAAGTGAGAAATGTTACCAGCAGATTAAAGATTATTTTTTAAGCAGATATACTGATGCGTTAATATATGCATACCATTAAGGCGTCACAAATGGCATTGTGCTCATGGATGAAGAGGGCATGCAAAGTTGACACCCCAATCCAACTATTCCGAACGTCACCTGCTATGGCCAATCCATTGTTGTCGTGTTGAAGGAGGCCATCTTTTGCGATTTTGAGCTTTCCATCTTTAAATGTTCTGACGTGATTTGCTTGGCTTGTATTGCTTCCATATACTACACTCCCATCCCTGTTATTTATTTGGGCCATGGATTATTTCCTCTTTATTTTTGTAGGACATTATCCATTATAACTTACGAGTAAAGAACGAATTTGTAAAGCATATTAGAGACCATACCACCAAGGAGTTCTGATTATACGATGACCTTTCTTAATATCAGATGACCCCGTATCCACTTCTTTGGTCTCGAAGAACTTAAAAGGATTTGAGTGGCCATTCACTAGCCACTCCAACAGGTGCCTTAAGCTCGATCTGAATGCAAATGATTGGAGATGGTTTAGTGATTTATGCTTTATATCGTTACATTAGAAGACTATATATGGATCAATAACGTGCATCATCTACAAATAATTTATACATATTGACTGAATTGCCTGTTTTGTTGATTCGAGATGATCAATCCAGTCATGAATCATGAACTGGATCCATGTTGCAGCAATCACGTTGAATTGTTTTCCAGTGTCTTTATGTGTCTTGCGTGCTAGAAGCTTGGTTGCCACCACCATGGGATCTGGTTTCAACAACTGAAAGTAGACAAATAAGGCCTTAATACAATTATATATCTCACATGTTACTATTGAATCTTGTTTCAATTTGGTCACTTCATATAATTTCATGGTTTATTTTCTGTTAGTTGCTTGATATTTTGCTATTTGGATACTAAATATCTTGTTAGTTAGATAACCTCACAAATTTACAGTCATAGTAATCATCTATTTAGATTTCATTTCATATCAAACTATATATGAGAATATATAAGGTATTTTCTGTAAGCATATGTGACTAATTTGGTAAACTAGATACATATATTGTTTCATTTCTTAAATTGTTACTTAAATCAATATAAGTAGATAGTAACTGAAATAAATAATTAAGTTCCAACATGGTTATGATTTCCACGAAATGGTACTAAATTAGTTTCATATGGGAGGATATATATTTGATAAAAGGTCATAATATTTAAACTGGAGCAGTTGGAGCAGTTGTTTGAATGATTACTAACGACCAAATATAGTCCATACAAATATTAAACATCGTGACAAAATCTTGGTGGGTCGTACGTAGCCACGCCTTACATCACAATATTAATGTCGAACACTCTGCACATGTCTTTGTCCTTTTTGACTCTAAAGTTTACTCAAAAGTTTTTGTCATTTAAGTCTCATATAAAATCCTAATAAGTGATTCATGTGTGTATTTAAGTTATAGATATATCATGAACAAGTAATTTTGTATAATATATTGCGCTATATATGCATGCTTTTGGATCATTTTTTTAATAGCAAAAACTCTATATGCATGTTTTTGTATCATTGAAATTATAGAATTATATACATCATCTTTCTGATCAACCGGGGGCATGTTTCGGCCAATGAAAGTTCCAGCAACCAAGTTTTTTTTTTTAAACAGCAAAAACTCGATATGCATGCTTTTGGATAATTGAAATTATAGAAACATATACCTTATCTTTCTAATCAAACGGGGGCATGTTCCGGCCAATGAAAGTCCCTTGGCTTCCGGCAGCTCCATCAGAAACATCATTGAACATTCCATTGGTTGTCTTGAACGGAATGTCATCGGCGCCGAACCGAATTGCAACCTGATTTTTCCCAACGTTGATCAAATTGTGCTTGTCGTGAACTACAACAAAATAGTTGATTATTCACACTTATTTAAGCATATGTACACACATTAAAGTGTGTAGAATCTACAAGTTCACACTTAACTTGTGTGTGAACAATATTGGTGTAGCAAATAAGTTCACACAGATGTGAAGATTTATATAAAACTTCACACTTTTTAAGTGTGAGGATTTTGAAACAATTCTTCACACTTTTAGGTGTGAAGATTTTGAAACAATTCTTCATGATTTTAAAACAATTCCTCACACTTTTAAGTGTAAGCTTTTAATTCTTCACACTTTTAAGTGTGAGGATTTTGAAACCATCACTACAAGAAAAATTTCCTTTAGTGACAACAGGGTTTGTCGCTAACAATCTAAAAGTTGTCACTAAAGCTGTTTAGTGACACGAAAGTTAGGGTCGTCACTAATCGTCTTATAGATTCTGTCAAAAATTCAAAAAATGAATATAATTGAACTATCCAAAATGAAATATGCGTACACAAGCCAAATACGTAGAATCACTATCCAAAATGAAATATAACTTGGATTATCAGAAAATAATAACAATCAAATTCAAATTCAAATTTAATTCACAAACTGAAATGTAATACCAATAACTGCAAGAGTGCAACTAATGACACTATCCACGTTTTTTCAGATACTTCTAGTTCAAATCAACAAAGAAGAACAATCATTTTTCTGTAACAATAGCTAGTCTTGGGAATCCAAAGATCAAGAGTGTTCTGTGAACCAATGTCAACCTGCAAAAAATTGCAAAAATATTAAAAAAATGTAGTTAAAGCAATAATCGAAAAAGAATTTAGCACAAGTATAAATTTGAACCAAAATGTCATTCATACACTCCTATATCATTAGGAATATCTTTCTATCTGTAACACATCATGTTAACCATTTGAACAAAGCTATACAAGTGGCTCATCTGGTTAGGTTGTTACTTCTGCACAACTAGCATACCATGTAAAATTGTCCATTCTTTATGTCATCATGTTGATTTATGGTGAACATTTTTTTGTTTTTATGTATACGTGGTTTTGTACCCTCCACTGATATAAAATAAACCGTGTGGAAAAACTTGTTATTGGTGTAACATGCTACTAAACTTTGGCTTATATGTTGTTATGGCCAATGACGAAAAATGTAACAGTGTCATGTCACTTATATGCTGCACTTTTTACCAAATTTGTCTAGCAAAGCTCAACATTCTAAAAGTTATACATAGATGTTTATATGCAATAGTTCAACTAGTTCATAAAACAGAAAAAACGCGTTTATGTCTCTATATAAAGCAAATCCAAGGTTACATTCTTAAGATTTATTTAGCATAATTTAGAGTTTCTAAGACAAGTCAACAGCCTTAACATTAATCAAGTCAAAAACCCCGTTTCTTGTCAAATACTACTACTTTTCTTATCCATCTAAACTAATCTAAAAAACCTTGACTTTTTCCAAAAACAACCACCTTTACCTAAATTTCTAAATATTAATAACACAAGTTGTTAATGTGACCCCCTTAACACATATTTAACAGTATGCAATAAGCTGTTAAACTGATTATAAAGTATGTAATCAGCTGTCAAACTGAGTATAACAGCTTATTGCATACGAGTATGCAATAACACCTTAACAGTTAATGAAAAAGGCGTTTGGATAACAAAGCTTAACATTAGAAAATGGAATGCAAAGATAAAAAATAAAATATTGCATATCGACAACAGTTTGCATACTAGTTTTCACAAGGACATTATGAAAATACTTACGATTAATTCTTCCGTGAGCTATGCATGTTCTTCTCCTTGCAATAACCCATGATATACGTAAAAATAACATATCATCAAAAATGAGGGAAATATATAAAAAAGTACAAAATAATATATGAAGTGTTAGTAACTTGTGTAATCTTCATGAGAAACATTATGGGTCGAAAAAAACATATCGGATGAGCCGCATGCGCGTTGGAACATTGTTTGAAAGAGTTTCACTTCATCTCTAAATACACCAACCGTGTTTTCTAGCCCTCCAACTTTCTTATTCAAAGACGCTGTCGTTCTATTCTGATATTCTATTACTGAGTTTTATGATTTAGTTTGAACTAAAAGCTTGTGAACATAGTTTAAATTCATAAAATTTCCCCCTTTAAGTTTCCTTAATTCTTTATTGAAACTTGTAACATCAGATTTTGTTACCCCTGCCCCATAGCCACGAGCTTCCCCTCCTGGACCCATGAGATCTATCCATACATCCTTATCAATAGCAGCTCGCTTTTCATTATCAATCTCCTCTTCTGGACAACCTAACTCCGAGATCTTTCTTGAGATCTCTTTGTTTGCTTGAACCTGAAAGATTACGTAAAAGATTAAGAAAGAGCTTGATACACGTACTTATAGTAAAAATTAAAATTCAATCAGTGAAATAAATATATACTGCAAGATCTCTTGATGCATCTTCAACTTGTTGTATGTACAATCTCAAAGATCTTGACAAAACCTAGGGATCTTTTGTGCTTTGATTTCTGTATAATATTAAGAAAGTATAAGTCATCATGAGTGTTTAAAAACTAAACTCACAAATTGTAACCTGTAGTATTTAATAACAACTATTAGCATGCATTTTGTTCGATATTCAGTTTGTGTACTTTATACTTTATACTCAATAAGCTGTCAAAAATAAAACTCACAAATTCATCTCTAATTCGTGCAAAACTAACGACACCAGTTCTATGAGTATAAAGTTTTTCACCTCTTGCCTTTTTGCTTATTTTTGTTAATTTCTACATTAGCAATTGAATGTACCAAATGTTAGTAAGTGACTTAGTTGAAATATAAAAAAACTGAATATAAAATAAAATCCGATACTATTGATTTTGATGATCTAAGTTGAGCCTTATATGACTCCCACTGTTGATCGTGAACTTTAGAGGGTGCATCAACCAAGTCAAGTGCATGCAAAATCTGATCTTCTGTATACTCCAACTCGTGTGCCTCATCAACACCAATGTTATTAGCCTCATCAAGTCTACTTCTAACTAACCCATACAACTTATATTTCGTCCTATACTTCATAGCCCTGTACTTCTAATTAAAGATCTTGAAAAGAACCCAATCAATCTTTTCTCTTTGAGAAATACAAAATTTACGCTGCCAAAATGAGGGAAAATTGTCAATCTTAAAAGAGTATTAAAAAGAGAGAATATTAATAAGCAATATTGTCTTAAAAATGAATTACCCGTAGTTCCCCATAAGTCTACCACCACCATGAGTCTTCACTTCACGCCAATCTTTTGCTTCAAATGGACAAAGGTTTGGTTGTTTTAAAAGTACAGTCATGAACCTCGTGCATAACCCCGCTGCATCTTTGATTAGTTGATCTCTATTATTAAGATGTACCAAAATCTTGTCACCCTCGTTTAGCTTATAAACGTCTTTTGTCATCATTTTTGTAGTCCTAAGAATATTCCCGTGTTGGTCTGTATAATTAATAACAGCTATTAGTACGAAATACTAAATAAAATACTTTTGTTAGTGGTAATCTTTGAAAATTACCTATTATCTCAACCTCAGACACTTTCTCATCACTCTCATCATCTTCGAGTTCATGCATCCATGGTTGTTGAAAAGATGATGGCAAGTCGTACACAACATGCTGAGATAATGATGGCTCGAACCGAGAGGATTGGCCATTAAGGGAAGCATTCTTTTGGATAGTTTTATTTGTATGTTGTTTCAAATACATCAATGGTTGTTGAGAAGATGATGGCAAGTCGTGCACAACATGCTGAGATAGCGATGGCTTGGACCGAGAGGATTGGCAAGGGAAGCATTATTTTGGATAGTTTTATTTGTATGTTGTTTCAAATACATCGATGGTTATTGAGAAGATGATGGCAAGTCGTGCACAACATGCTGAGAAAATGATGGCTCGGATGAGAGGATTGGTCATTACGGGAAGCATTCTTTTGGATAGTTTACTTGTATGTTGTTTTAAGCTACTTTTATATCTGAACATCTTGTATATACTTGTTAACAGGAAGTTTAAATAAGAAAAGTACAAAGCATATCAATTAGCACTTAGTGATCATTAAAGTTCTTACATAGCTAATGAAAAGGTACTTGCCTTGACGATATTAATTGATTGAGGTCCACGAATCCAGCAAGCACTGCTCTGTTTCATTCCCTAACTTTTTCTGATATAAAACTCTGCAAATTTTGATTCCTTGTCAGTTTGTTAGAAAAAAGTAAAGGCGACAACTTTAACCAAATTGCCAAAAATGGGTCAACTTGGGTAAAAACTGAAAAAGATGAGCTACAAAAGAAACAGGTCAAAGTACACAAAAGTCACCCATAATATTCTAATGCAAACATTCAACCAACCTCTTAAATGAAGTAGAAGCAATTGGCCATTTAACAATCTAATAGCCAAAACAAGATACATACTTTAGTATTATATGAAGTAGACATAATTGGCCTTATAACATAGCATCAGAAAGAACAAACGATGTACACAATCAATATAGTTGCAAGTCTTATAGTATTCTAAAGTCATTATTATTTAGTCCTTACCATTCAGAAACACAATAATAGAATGAGTTGAAAGCCATCAAAAGTGGATCAAAATACATAAAACCTATGAATAAAAAAACAATACACAAACAATCTAGCAAATTGGGAAAAGATAATTGGAAAAAAGTAATTATCACTTGTTCTCTGTTTCAATATATGTCTTACGCCAACTCGGTGTCTCATTAACATCATCAGGATTTGGAAGATTATAAGGCATGCACTCGGTATATAACTCCTCATCATCATCGTCCTCATCCATGTTTACATTTATCCCCATATCATATGTATCTCTTGGCTTTGTCCTTATTATATGCCACCATCCAACATCTTTTGGATCCTCTATGTAGAACACTTGTCGAGCGTGAGAGGCAATTATAAAAGGATCATCTTATAAGGATTCACCCGTGTGTACAAACGGCCTGGAAAAGGTTACAAGTGGAAAACCATACTTATCTTTCTTTATCCCTCTCGAAGGTAGCATATCAACCCAATTACAATGAAAAAGCACAACTTTGTGTTCAAAAAGATACTCTAGCTCAAAAATATCAGTAAGCTGGCCATAATAGTTTCGATCTTCACCTTCCACCATAATTATTGAGTTTTGGGTTTTTCTAAACTCTTCACGCCTCTTTGTGAAGAATCTAAAACCATTTGTGGTGAACCCTTTATATTGTTTAGCGTAAGTGTTTGGGCTGACATCTAGGAATAACACTTCTTGATCGAACTTTTATGTCTCTAACAAAGGAACCTACCATTAATTATATTATACACAAATGTCAGTTTATGTACCTTTATGTACCTAGAAGCTTAATTATTGGTATTACTACAAGTTTTCTAACCTGTTGTTTTAAGCCACCATAAAAAAATTTCAACAAACAACTTCTTCATTGTCTTCAAGCTCATTTGTTCATTCCTTATGGCTTATTGTTCATTGTAAAAGCGACTACAAAAAAATAGCATCTTATATTCTGTAATCTATTATCTAATACCAAATATAATAATCGATACTTACACATGTAAAGGTTGAATCTTAGGATGGTTAAGTAATACATAGCGATGTGCTTGTGCAAATAAAGTTCCATCTAGTTCAACAATCTCAACTTTTCCTAATTTACTACCACCCGAGTTAAGCATGTATATCTCTTTAGTAAGGATGATGTCATCATTCCTAAGAGGACGATTCATGAAAGTTTCTACACCTTCAAAATATCTTGCATAAAAAGTAAGACACTCCTCCTTAATATACCCTTCTGCAATTGAGCCTTCTGGTTGAGCTTTGTTGCGAACATATGACTTCAATCGCATCAAAAACCTTTCAAATATAATAATGAATGGTAAATAAAGCTATTAGGGTAAAATAATAATTGTATATATGCTAACTAAAAGGAAAAAATGGAGACCTTACCGTTCAATTGGATACATCCATCTATATTGAACGGGTCCACCGAGTTTTGCCTCTGATATTAAATGAACACTTAAATGAACCATGATCGTGAAAAAGCTAGGAGGAAATAGTTGTTCCAATTCGCATAACGTTTGCACAACTTGATGCTCCAGTGTTTCTAATTCATTAACATCGAGAACTTTAGCACACAACCCTTTAAAAAAGGAGCACAAATCAGACACGGCTTTAACTACTCGAGATTGTGATCGGGAAACCATTGAAGCTCTCAAAGCAATCGGCAAAATATCTTGCATTAAAATGTGGCCATCGTGACTCTTAAGGTTTAAAATCTTACGATCTTTCAAGCTTACACCCCTTGAAATATTTGAAGCATACCCATCGGGAACCTTAAGATTTTTCAAGACTTGTAGAAAGCTAGTCTTTTCTACATTGGACATAGAGTAACATGCCGGGGGCAAGTATGGCTTCTTGTTAGGCAAATTTATAACGTGAAGGTCATGCCTTATTCCCATTTCCTTGAGATCCTTGCGACTATTTTCATTGTCTTTACTTTTTCCATCCCAATTCATTAAAGTCCCAAGTAGATTATCAAATATATTTTTCTCAATGTGCATCACATCTAAGTTATGCCTTAGTAAATTGTACTCCCAATATGGCAAATCAAAAAATATGCTCCTTTTCTTCCATAACTGTTGGTCACCATTAATATTTTCTTCTATAAAATCATCCTTATCACCAAATGCACCACACTTGTCATTTAAACACCCTATATCATCTCTTATCCTTTTTTTAGAAGATTTATCATACTTACCATTTTGAATGTTGTACCTCTTAACTGCTTGAGTATATCAAATCCTGTCAATACATTGGGGGGGCTCTATCTCAATTATACCACTAAAATGGTCCATTTGAGATCGATAATTGTGATTTGGATCAACCTATTTACGATGTCCCATATAACAAAACTTTCTCCCGTTCTTTAACCAATTTGAATGAGTAGATTTTGTGCAAATCGGACACGCCACACGACCCTTTGTGCTCCATCCGGATAAGTTGGCGTAAGCGGGAAAATCATTCACGGTCCACAAAAGAGAAGCTCGTAACTTGAACTGTTGTTTTGAAAACGCATTGTAAGCATCTACACCCTTCCATAACAATTTCAATTCTTTAATTAAAGGAATCAAATAGATCTCTATATCAGTTCCTGGTGCTTTCCCTCCTGGAATAATTGATGAAAGAATAAAAGATTGTTGTTTCATGCATATCCAAAGAGGCAAATTATTAGGAATTAACACGATTGGCCATGTGCTATACGTTGTACCCATCGTATGAAATGGATTAAATCCATCACTAGCAAGGCTAAGCCTTACACTACAAGGGTTGGAGGCAAACTTTGGATACCAAGCATCGAATGCCTTCCAAGCAAGACCATCCGCGGGTGCCTTAATTTTCCATCTTTTGTTAATTCCATGTCATGCCACCTCATATCCTTTGCTATTTTCTCGGACATGTATAACCTTTTTAATCTTGGAATTAGGGGAAAGTAGTGCAAAACTTTTGCAGGCTTATTTGACTTATGTGATTTCGAACTATCGCCATTTTCATCACGTAGATCACTTTTATATCGAGAAGCATTGCAAATATGACATGATTGTTGATATTTCCGCTTACCCAAGTAAAGCATACAATCATTAGGGCATACATGGATTTTTTGATAACCAAGCCCTAAATCAAGAGTCAACTTTTTTACTTCATTATTAGATGAAGGTAATGATGATAAATGAGGAAATGCATCTTTTATAAGCTCCAAAATCATGCTAAAAGTCTTGTTAGATATTTCACCCATACATTTGATGTGATATAAGCGCACTGTGAATGACAAGTTAGAATACTTGCACCCCGGATAAAGTTCTCTCACATTCTTCTAACAACTTTTTATATCGAATGTCCTCGTCACCGGGATTTCTTTATTGTGAATTTAGAGCCACACGAGGCCTTTCACCAATATCTTCTTCACTATCTTCTACACTTTCTTCCTTAATATCTTCTTCTTCTTCACTTTCTTCTTCAATATCCCCAATATCCCCTTTGAGAATTGATTTACTAGGTTCTTCGCTTTTCGAATTTAAAGAGTTTACACCCAAAGCGTCCCAAACTAAGCCTCTAATGTCATCTATAACTGGAGAAGTTTCTAAAACACTAGCATGTTGAGATATTGGTGGTGTTGTATCACGCCCCCATGAAATGTCTAATGTTTGTAACCCGATAAAAAAGCATATTGTAATATATGTTGATGAACAACATCAACAAGAAACCACTCATTGTGACTATATTTATTACAAGGATATGAAATTTCCCCTCTAATAGCTCCAACCCGAGCAAAATCGATAAAAGACTTGACTACATATTTAAAAGTTTTAGTTGTTATATTAGCTTTCATCCAACTTTTTTCCATCATTTCTATATATACCTAGACAACCATATAATTTAATAATATAGAAACCAAAGGATAATTTAATACAAACTATAGATCTACTTAAACAAGTAAAACATTACAACTACTCTTACTTTCAAGAAAAAATAGTTTAAATTGTCTTTCACTCAAAATTTATACAAAAATGCTAGTTATCTAATCATCGCAACTTCAATCAAAAATTCTCCTACACAGATGGCCTACATAGATCGCCTACACAAATAGCCTACATAAATCGCCTACGGTAAGTCTATAATCAATATTACTTATCACTTATAAACACAATCAGTTTATATAAGCTAAAATCACATAATTAAGTCATATTATCTAATTTGAAATCAACATCTAATACACATTATAATCAATACTATTCAGCAACCGTTTGTCTAAAGCTGACAATTCACCTATACAGATCTACATTTTCACACATATTACTTAAAATTACAAACATAACAACAATATATCTGTTAATCATAACTAAAATCACATAATCAACAACAACAACAGTCGATTCAAAATAAGCATCTGAAACTCAATATAAGCATCACAACAACAACACACTCAAAATAAGCATCTGAAAAGACAGTGTTAGCAGTTGTAAGTAAGTCTGAAACTAACCTATTTTCACCTTAAGACAGCACCAACCAGACAGATCTTAACACCGAATCAACCGCAAAACAACAAACAATATCAACCGCACCAAACAAACAAATCTTCAGCTCTCACAGTTAGGTTTAAGTCGAATTGATGATTTTGAAATATTCCGGTGGAACGTTAATGGACTAAAGGTGCTACTCGGAATAAAAGGTCGGTGGTCAAACGGATTGCTTATGTGTCACTGCCGGTGGTGGAGAATATTCCGGTTAAGACTATGGAATGAACGTCATGGTGGATATATTCTGGTGAGGAGACTATGTAATGAACGTCATGGTGGGAAGATGGAGGATTTGTAAAACTGATTTGTATTTTAAGATGGATAGAATTTTATCAGGCAATTATGGTGGGTTTTTCTATTTATGGTTATTATCTTTTAGTCCTCACACCTAAAAGTGTGAAGTTTTTTCTAAGCAACAATAATTTTTAAGTCCTCACATTTAAAAGTGTGATAAAATTTATATTTTTCTTCACATATGTTTGAAGTTTTTTTTTCAAGTAATAGGGTTTTTAAGTTCTTCACATTTAAAAGTGTGAAGTTTTTATTTTACTTTTTCACACTAAAAGATGTGAAGACAAAAAATTTAAATTTCTTCACATTTTAAAGTGCGAGTTTTTATTTTCACAATTAAAAATGTGAAGTTTTCTATGACGTTTGATGTTTATCACACTTATTAGCATGAACAGTGTTTGCGCACTTATAAGTGTGAATATCATAAAATAAAAGTTCACGGTTTATAAAGTGTGAACAAATGCTCAATTTGTTGTATTGTGAAGATGTCGACAAAAATCAACACTATGAATGATCTACATAGACAGAAACAAAAACAAAAATCATTAATGAGAATGATTTATATATTACAATTTTTATTTCTTTATTGAGTAATTAAGAATATGTGTAGGTAACATTCATGTATTAGAAATTGCAAACCCCAAACACATACGTACCAAGAAGAGAAGTTGGTCGATGAGTGTCATTTTATCAAAGATTTCATGAAAATTGGCATGGATGAAACTTTTTTTGATGGGTGTAAGAAGAAAAGATTTTGCAGAATGCATGAATGATTTCATTTTGTAGTGACAGATCGGATGTTTTTTGGTGAGGTCTACAATAGCAAGATGGCCTATTTATATACGAGGTAGTTATTTTGGGACTTTTTAAACGACACTTTTGTTAGCTTGACTCTTGAAATTGTCAATATATGGGAACTTTACTAAAGTAGGTACGAAGACGAAGAAGAGAATTAAGTACCACATGTTTCACTAAATGAGAATCTTATATTGGGTGTGTTTATTGAAACTAGCCGTAGCAGTTAACAGTAAGCAGTAAGCAGTAAGCAGTTAGCATTAGCAGTTAGTGGTAGCAATTAGCAGTAGAAGTTTAATTTATAAAAGTGTTTGATAGAATAGCTGTAAGTGTAATTTTAATGTGTAAAATGACGTAACGGTAAATGCTAAATGCTTGTTCAAAAAGCATTGAGCAATTAACGTTTTTATAATTTTATAAATGCTAAATGCTTTCTTCTAAACGAGTTTTATAATAATAATGCTAAATGCTAAACACTAATTGCTCAAAAATGCTCTTAAAAGTTGTCTTCCAAACATACCCAATATAAGATTCAGTTTCATATATTTAATACGGCAATATTAATGATGTAAAAGAAAGGCTTCTAACAAAGGCGTTCATCCCTAAACGCATGTACCTTCCCTCCCTAATCAGTATGTGTCACACCCCGTCAGCGGTGGAAACACGGAAATGCGACACAATGATTCACATTGCACAAGATACAAGATTATACCATACATTGTTTACAAAAGTTTATTTATAAAAGTTTACAATTTCGCAACCTTGGAAAAAGTCAAACAGTTGTCCAAATACTTCACATTTACCTTTATCAAATTACACCTGAAAATGATACTCGAAAACGTCAACAATAATGTTGGTGAGCTCGTAGGTTTGACCTTAAACCCAGTTGTTGTGCCAATCATTTAAACAGTGGACAATAGTGCTATATAACAGTGAATATATGCAAACAAACCCATGACTTAGCATCCCCGCTAATCATGTGCGATGACCTAGCATCCCCGCTAGTCACCAAAACCAACATATACCAATGCTCTTGGAGTCGCAACTCCGATATGTCACTTACTATTAGGGCACTATATTAGGGCAGGACCACAACCCTTGCATGCCAAACACAGTACATGCAAGTAAAATCACAACCCTTGCCATGCCAAACACAGTACATGCAAGTAAAATCACATTACATATATTCACATAGCAGTCATAAGCACATAAATTGTCCTAAAAACAAAACCACATTTCGCACAGTTCAGAAAAATAGTTCAAAACACATTTGAGTATCATTTTCCCCCAAAGGAAAAGATTTAAAAAGTGGGGCTACGAGAACTCACCTCAACAGATGAATATAACCGCACATATAACCTTTACTCAACGAATCAAATAATCTCTACAACGCACCAAAAGCCTCTACAACGCACAACGGTACCCGGCCATGACCTAACATTAATTTTACCTTATTAACATTTTGTACAATATTGCCTCATTGTACAAGCGTTCGTCTTTTACTCACACAAAATAAAATTACCACCACAACCATAATTTAAAATTTAAAATTGACCATTCGTTTCGTTTTTAAATTTTGATTTTCATGACGATCAACTTGTACATCTAACATTAGAACACCACAATAAACACAAAAGTAAAACTTAAATAAATATTTAACAACTTACAATTTAGAGTTTTGAAAAGCGAGACGAATGCAAAACCGACTACCCAAACATAGTTTTCTATAACCCAAGATTACCAAATATCGAATATTAACCCCGTGTTCATGATAAATCTTGAGAAATTGTTGATCCCACTTCAATAGATCGAATTCCTTAAGCTTGTTTAAGGTTTAGTTACATTAGATAAATCTAACACAACTATAGTAGAAACTGTGTTTGAATGTATTAAAGATTATGCGGAATCTAATCTTTAATATTAAGAAGAATTATTAATGAAACAGTAATTCAATGAACATACAATTCAACAAATAAGCTCCAATATTATTAATGATAATAATATGAATACTCTTAAAGTATTGGGGTTACAAAGACCTTGAAGCTATGAATTATACGTCTCGTAATATATCAAACTCTATGCCCTAGGACCTCCTTTTATACACCAAGGAGTCCTAGTCGGCTTACTTTACTTTCCTAAGATTCCATTATCTCTTTTTCTATAAATACATAACTTAATACATATCATATAAGCAATACTATACAACAATCAGTCACTTACTTTTTTACCTCAGCAACTATTCTACTTATCTCAGATGCAAGTCTTAACCTTGAGCAGTACTAATATTCACTAGCAGTATTACTTTATATTGGCAGTAGTAAACACTTAGCATATATTCACTAGCAGTACTAATATTCACTAGCAGTAGTAACTTTGTGCTAGCACTAGTAAACACTTAGCATATTTTCTTTAAAGTTCATGAGCAACACTAAATCCAGCTGAGCAGCATTAACACAAACATGAGCAGCAGTAATTCAAACAACATCAAGAAGACTTTTAATCCTAACAATCCTCCCCTAAACTTGATATTCTTCTTCAAAATCATCAAGTTTCTTCATTTAAAGCTTCATCAACACCAGGAGGATGCTTCCAAACACTTCTTTACTTCTTAAGTTGTTTCATGATGAATTTAAGAAGCTGATAAGCCATTTCACTTTCATAGTCAATTATAAGCTTCTTTTCCAACATCATTGAAAGTATAAGTGGTGCAAGGAGATACTTCTTCTCTACCAACATATAAATCTGCATATGTTACATCATCAAAGAATGTACTCTACATGAGTCATACAGCTTCCAATTCAACACTTTGTATTCTTGTTGATTCCTCCATACTTTATCTTCTACATGTGGTTCAAACATTGTTTTCAAATCACCCCATAATATCAAATCTAAGTCTTCCACTGGTCTTGTTGACTCATATTTAGCTTTTACCAACTTGTACAAATCTTCCAAATCTTCCCTGTCAAAACTTTTAAGCATTTGACTAAAGATCATGTACATTTGAGACTTTCCATCAGCTCTCATTATTTGATAATAGCTTTTTCTTCCTTCTTTATAAATCTTCCAGCCAACAATACTTGGAGACTTAACAGCCAAAGGTATAGCATCAATTGCTACTTCTTCTTCATCTGGAATGATTTTCATTAACTGTTTAAGCTCTACTGTTTCTTTGTCATCTTCCACCTTTTGCTTCTTTGTAATCTCTTGTATCAGCTCTGTTCCTGCTCTCTTTTCTTTGCCTTCCACCAACTCTGTTCTAAAGTCTTCAAATGTATTTACCCTTTTGAATGCTTTGTCAAACATCTCTTGGATAGAATCAAACTCTTTCAACTTCAAATCTTTGAGCTTGTATCCTTCCATGTTCTTTAGGTAAGTACACATTATCTTTCTCTGTTGAGCTTTTGTTGGTGGTTTGTTTCTTTTCTCTTCTGCTCTTTTAGCTGCAAAATGCTTTCTTCTTTTCTCTAAGAGTTGTTGAAATAATGTAGCCTTTTCTTCAATAGACAACTCTTCTTGTTCTTGTGCTTGCATTCTTTCAGCCAATTGATGATCAACATCAATCTTTGCCTGTATATCATCCCATGTTTCAATCAAGGAAATATTGGCTTTTTCTTCTTTTTCAGCTTTCTCTCTTACAAGTCTTTCTTCTTCATCAAATTCAGCTTGTAAATTTAAAGTAGTTTCTTCATCAAACCTGATTTGATTTTTCTTGTTCATAGGCTTCACAGGTTCTATCAATATCCCTTTACCTTTTTCCTGTGATTGTTATGAAGATAGTTGTGAAGAGATTGTTGTTGTAGATTCACCAGCTCTTGTATAACAATCCCTTTCTTCTTGGGTTTTGTACTTTTCATTTCTTCAAGTGCTTGAGCCAAAGTAATATCATCAACAGTTGTAGCAAACACCTCCTCACCAGCAGAAACATTCACATCATGAACACTAACCAGGGTAATTTCTTCATCTGCATCAATAGCATCAATCCTCCCCTGTTTGGATGCATCCTCACCCAAACTTTCTTCATTATCAGAGGATTCTACCCTAGCAGTCAAACCAACTTTGTATAATCTCTTCAGCCTATGAGTTCTTGACCTATCTTTCTTTTCAAGCTTCTTGACCCTCCTTTTCAAACTAGCAATCTCATTATGTTGAGTGGTCTTTGTCTTCTCCAAATCAAGAACCCGGTTTTGTAAAGTGGTACATAATGCCATCAATTCATCAAGTTTAAGTCTATCCTCATCACTTCAAAGTGTGTTACCTCTTATGAGCAGTGAATCATTGGAATGTTTAGATACACTCTCAAACCTAGTTTGAGCAATAGTATCCCCCATGGTTTCTTAGCACCAGGGACCACCACATGAATTAATTCCTTGGGAACTAGATTCATTAGGTGTTGCCTTGGATTGGGTCTTATTTATGTTACTACTGTCCTGCTCTGCTTCTAAGCTAGAAGTAGTAGTGGAAACCCTCACCAAACTGTCCTCCTACTCCTTATGGACAACCTCATCTGCAACATTTTCAATAGGATCACTAGGCTGAGGTACATGAGTGTCCTTTCTTTTAGGCTTCCTAGGTTGTTGTATCTTTTGAGGTTGAGTAGATGGTTGAATAAAGGTGGGTGTGTGATGGGGATCCGTTGGAATTGTTAAACCTTCACCCAATTGTGATTGGTTTTGTACCACCATTGATTGAAATAAAGGTGTTACTCTACCAGAAAAACCTTTGCATGCCCTTCTCATATTTCCAAAAATCTTTTTAGTGTGAGAGGGTGCAATATATATTCTCTTATGAGTTGGCATCCCATCAATTTGTTGGTCTAAAAATATTTGTACAAACCTTGGATACATCAAATATTTGCCAGATAAATTATCCAAGTTTCTAATCATACTATCAAAAATGAATTTTGAAAAGTTGAATTTCTGATTGGTAGCTAAGCAGATAATGGCAGATGCCATAGTACTACTAAACTCATTTCAGGCAGTAGTCTTTGGACTTAGACACTGTAAAATAGTATGAATTAGATATTTCCATTGTGGGGAAAAGAATGGTTTATAAAAAGTTAATTTTTGTGAAATTTTCTCATACCTCATCAATGTAAGTTATTCAAAAATAATAGAATTGGGTAAACAATCAACACCTTTCTCATCTGCTAGTTGAAAATCTCTTCTAATAGATGATTCAGTAATGATTATCTTCTTGCCATCTACTAGGGCATGTAACTGTTCTTCCCCATTAATAGTTTTGGCAATGACAATAGACCAAAACTGTTCAATGCAAGAAATATATATAGTAGGATTAATCGTTAATGCATACCTTATATGGTGTGCATTCAAAAAATCTACAATTTGTTCAAACCTATTACTCTCTGTGTGTTTAGACAAAAACACGACCATATTATGAGTATCTGCAAACTTTAGAGTCGTCATTTATGTTGGGTTTTGATAATGGATAATAAAATTGAGTTAAGGTTTGTAATTGGAGAGTATATGAGAGAATGAAATCGATTAAATGATTGATTAAAACCCTTAATCAAAGTGTTTATGGAAAATACCTATAACAACCCAGCAGTAGTAACTCAACGGTAGTAAGTAATGCCTAGCAGCATTAACTTTGAGTCACCAGCATTAACTCCAATTCTATTCCAAACAACATTCCTATCATCAATCTAACACTTTTCTTTGCTTATCCTGTAAAATGTTAGTCCAAAAACCAAGAAAACACAAGCCATAGCAATTTTCACAATTATCACAATATTAATTATACCTAGCAGTATTAAGTATAACTAACAGTAGAAACTTAGTAGTATTAAGTATAACCAGCGGTACTAATTATACTTAACAGCAGAAACATTTAATGACATGAATAACAATACCAATTCATACAAAACTCGACAAAAACATAAAGAGATAAAAGGCTTTAAAGATTTAGCATTCCAATACTAGCAATCAAATATTGAAATCTACTTACATCAAAAGCTTTTGTAAGCAAATCTGCAACATTCTTGCCAGTATGGATTTTGACCATTTGAATCCATTTCTTTTCATTGCAATCTATAATAAAATGATGTCAGATCTCTATATGCTTTGTTTTTTAATGAAAAACAGGATTTTTATTATGCAAATAGTACTGTTATTGTCAATAAAGATCTTGGTATGCATAAAATTATACCCATAATTAAGTAGTTGATTCTGAATCCAACTTGTCCACAGCAACTTGAAGCAGCTATATATTCAGCTTCTGTTATGAAATTTGAAACCACTGTCTGTTTATTGCACTACCATGATATTAATCTACATCCAAGGAATTGACAACCTCCTGTTGTAGACTTTCTATCCAAGCTTGCTTTAGCATAATCATTATCAGTGTATGCTACCAAACCAAAAGGAGAATCTTTTGGATACCAAAGGCCTAATTTTAGTTGACCTTTAAGTACCTAAAAATGCTTTTCACAGCATGAATATGTGAAACCTTTGGATTGGCTTGGTATCTAGCACAGGCACACGCTGCAAACATGATGTCAGGTCTTAAAGATGTAAGGTACATCAATAAACCAATCATTGACCTATATATATGAACATCCACTTCTTCACCATCTTCATCCTTGAGTAGAGGCTTTTAAGTTTCCATTGGTGTGCTTGCAGTCTTGACTTCTGTAAACCAAAATTTCTTTAAAATTTTAGCAACATATTTATCTTGACTAATAAATATGTCATCCTTCTTCTGCTTTACTTGTAATCTCAAGAAGAATGTAAGTTCTCCTATAGAACTCATCTGAAATTTCTCATGCATCAACTTCTCAAATGCAATGCATA